>CM024961.1:16543335-16708335 GCA_014282245.1 Rhododendron simsii
CTTTGATCTTTGATTCACTGGCCACTAGATCGATGAAGAATCTCTCCAAAATCTAATAAACAGTTGTACTATGACTAGGTTAGTATGTTTTTTAGATGAAAATGGTATGGAATTAGTGCGCTACACTTTTGTTGTATAAAATGAGGGAGAGAACCCCAAGGAGTTAGCTCAAATGGCAATAGAGATGCATGAATTGTTAATTTAAAAATTGGTAACCTTTTTGGGGTCATGACAACAAAAGAGAAATCACTTGTGAATCTCTTAACTCCAGTGTGGATAGCCTATCTTTAACTGGACCAGGGAGGAAAAGAGTTAAAGGTATGCATGAGCTAGCCCAGACACCCCTAATCGTTAAGAGAGAGAGAGAGAGAGAGAGAGAGAGAGGAGAAGAAACCAAACTAAACCCATATTAAAACTAGCTAGGGAATGATTTCAAGCAAGAACTTTATCTTCTTTCAGAAGGTGGATTTTTTGTTGCTAATATTAAAGAGAGCAGTCCTTTTTGTTCTCACTTGGCATTTTAGTAGTTGTTCTTCCCTCATCAAAAAACTGATCAAACTACCTTTTATCTCTTCTTCTTTTTCTCTCTTTCTCTAAATGGCCCTTTTTTTTTTTTATCACTTCGCATGGACTGATGGACTGAGACTGTGATGGCTTTGTTGGGATGTGAAATATTCGAATTCATGGGATGTTTCCTCTGTCAATCTCAGTGGAGTACTCCCATAACTCATGGAATCCTCTTAATTTGGGCTTTTCCTTTACATAAGCTTTCATGGCTCTTTCCTCTGTCAACCTCATGGATTGAGTCATGCGGAAATTCTAGCGCGCGCGCGCGTGTATATATATATATATATATATATATATAGAAATTTTCAGGTAAGGACCTTAAAATGAGGACCTCCCTATTTCTCGCCTTACCCAATCATATTTCAATGATCCGAGCCGCTCAATGTATTCAGAACGTGATTTTAAGAGTGTCTATGAAAAATCGGAAAAAAAAAATGACCGGAAATGGCTTGATTTGAGCAATTTTTATTTGAACCGTTAGATAAAAAACAAACAAAAACTGCTCGAATGAAGCCCTTTCCAGTTTTTTTTTTTTTGCTGATTTCTCTTCAGTATTCTTAAAATCACGTTCTAAACACATTGAGCGGCTCGGATCATCGAAATTCGATTGAGAAAGGAAGTTCCGCATTTTATTAAATAAGGTAGTTTTTATAAGACACTTGACTTAACCCTGAATTAAGTATATATTGGTAATTTTGTTAGATCAATATTTTGCGTTCGGCAGAGAATGCGAGATTGATGAATATCTCGTAGCTAGATACGCAGTTACGCGCTATCGGTGGGGTACACGTCGAGCACACCATCGGAATCTTTTACTTTTAAGTACATCAATATATCGATCACGTGTCCATAAAATTAAGTTAATCTCAAACTATTGTATCCACATGGTCAGACACATTTTTTCTTCCTTGTAGCTCATTCTCTAAAATCATATTGACCATCTATTTCCCTAATTAAGATAAATGTTGATTGGTCGATCTCCAGTTATCGATGTTGGGTCAAAATTTGAATTTTTGCCCACAATATATATGTCGTCACTGAGTAGAAGATGCCCAAAGGCCCCAAACTGAGAGCAGCAGTAGGAGGATTTCATTTGGGTGGCTAGTGTAGTGGTTTTACTCAATTAGGCCCATCATGCATTTGATTTTGAATTTTTTTTTTGGAAAATGACGGCTAAAGACGTGTTTTGATAATTAATACCTGCCAATGACATTTTCAGCATTAACAAATATTCTTAGCTTGTCATTGACGAGTATTAATTATCAAAATACGTCATGAGCCGTCATTTTCCCTTTTTTTTTTTTTTGTCAAACAATGAGGACAGCTAATAAAAGAATAAAAGTGGTACTTACATCGTGGACCCTTTCATTATGTGGGCCATGGGCTTCACATTTTATTTTTTTTAATTTTTGTTGAGTCATGGCAAAGTATGGAAAATATTTTTGCGCCAGTATTGTTCCAGGTTTGTTCCCCCACCTACAAGAAATGAACCAAGCAGCGGATGAGTCAGGCGACTGCTCTACCAAATTTCATGTAATTATCGTAATTTTTTAGTAAATTTGTTGAACTATATAGGTTCTCTTGCCTGTAGGTTTTTTTATTCAAAAATATAATACCCGATCGTACAAGAACTGTTTAACATTTCTTGATATCTATCCTTTTTTTTGATCGGCAAACGAAACTTTTATTACAAACTCGAAGGGATACATCGAGGAAGCATTAGAACTTACAAGATCAAGCAAGAAAGGAAACATCAAACAAAGACCTCCAACAGAACGTTGGAGGCGACACACCTCACCTCACCCATACTACAAGCACAAATTACAAATTTAACAACCTAAATCCATCCAAAAAAAAACCTTAAGCTACAAGCACATGTTACAGTTTTAACAACCTAATTCCATCCAAAAAAACCTTAAAATCCTCCACCGTATACACCTTAATGTCAAACTTTGCCTTTATCCACATGGCAACTCTAGCTTTTACCTTCTCAACCACAACCTCGGTTGTCACAGTTGCATTGTTAAACACGTAATCATTTCGCACCAACCACAACGACCACAGCGTCGCAAAGAAAGAAATTTCCCACAAACTTTTCTCCAAATTTCTGAACCGATTATCCACCCACCACCTAAATAAAGTTTCCAACGATTCGGGGCATACCCATTTCACATGCCACCAATCCAGAATCTGCGACCAAACCTCCCACGAAAATTGGCAATGCAAGAATAGGTGTTGCGGCGTTTCCAAGAACAAAGAACAAAGTGGGCAAAAAGAAGATTGTCCCTCTGCAATCATATTTCTGCCCAATAGCACTGATCTCGTAGCCACCTTGGATTGAATAGCCATCCAAGCAAAAATTTCCACCCTAGGGGGGCTAAGATTCTTCCAAATGGATTCCAACCCCGAACTACCTGAATGCCCATTAGTGTCCCACTGATTGTACACCGACTTAACCGAGAACCGATGATCAGAAGACCAACTCCAAAACAAAGAATCACGACTAGACGAATTTAGACAAATTGGTTGAAGTCGCTACTTTAAAACCTCCACTTGAACAACTTCCCAATCTCGTAAATCTCGACTAAAGGTCAGGTTCCATGGAGCAGCTCCCGAACCATTCCAGAGAGCATTGACATTTGCCTCTTTGTGAGTAGAAATTAGGTACAAACGAGGGTAGTCTTCTCTAAGAGTTGTGTCCCCCAACCATACGTGGTTCCAAAATGAGATCTCCATGCCGGAACGAATCTGGATTCTCAATCCCTCCTGTATTATGTTCCCAATACACGAAAAAACTTCCCCGAGTGCGCATATATCCTTCCATAACTTCGTAGCTTTACCCGACATTGGCATACGAGGGAGCCAACAATTTTGCTCCAGGTTATACTTACCTTTAATCACTTTCACCCATAATGAGTCAGGCTCCTTATTGAACCTCCACCACCACTTTGCTAGGAGAGAAAGATTTTGAATCATCAAATTTTTCACACCTAAACGCCCATTCTCCTTCTTACAAATCATCTCCCATTTGACAAGGTGGAGTTTTCTCTTGTCTATCGTGTCCCCCCAAAAAAAAATTTCTTTGAATTTTCTCCAACCCCTTTGCTACTGATGCTGGCATTTTGAAGATAGACATGAAGTAGCTCGGCTGGTTGACAAGAGAAGAATTGATCAAAGTAAGTTTGCCCCCGGTGGAATTGTACCTCCCACGCCACACGCTTAAACGCTTCTTCATCTTTTCTACCACTGGATCCCAAGTTTTGAGCCTATTGGGGTTAGCACCCAATGGCAAGCCCAAATACTTAATAGGTAGTTGCTCAACTTTACACCCCATGACTTGCGCTAAGGAGAGCACATCCTGTTGAGAGATTTTAACACCACATAAGGAGCTTTTGGAGAAGTTAATTTTTAGCCCAGACAAGAGCTGAAAACATCTAAGGATTCTTTTGATGTTGGACGTCTCCTCCGAATCATTGTTGCAAAATAATATTGTAGCATCCGCAAACTGTAGATGCGTCACCGTCACCCCATTGGCCCCTATTCTTACTCCTCTTATGATATTCCGTTCTTTAGCTCTCTCCAACAAAATGTTCAAACCTTCAACCACTATGTTAAAAAGAAAGGGTGATAACGGATCTCCTTGTCTGAGGCCTCTCTCAATTTGAAATTCCTTGGAAGCAGAACCATTGATTAGTACTGACATAGATACTGTAGATACACACTCCTTGATCCAGCTGGACCATTTCTCTCCGAAACCCATTTTCGCAAGAAGATCTAACAGAAAATCCCAATTGACACAATCGTAGGCCCTTTCAAAGTCAATTTTCAAAATCAGCCCCCCTTGCGCACTATTTTTCCAACTATGAATAATCTCATTCGCGATAAGAACTCCATCCAAAATTGATTTCCCCCAATAAATGCAGCTTGAGATTCTCCGATTACTAATGGTAGGCAGGCTTTGATTCTATTAGCAAGAACTTTGGATAACACCTTATACACCCATCCCACCATACTAATGGGTCTAAATTCTTTAAAAGATAACAGGCATTCGACCTTAGGAATTAGAGCAACAAAGGTGGAGTTTATACCTTTCGTGAGTCTGCCATTAGCATGAAAGTTAGCAAAGAATTGAGAAATCAAATCCTTCATAAACCCCCATCCTTGCTTCACAAAAGAGAAATTAAAGCCATCCGGACCCGGAGCCTTAAGATTGCTACACTCTTTTTGCGCCGCAAGAATCTCACCTTCTTCGAACACCCTACCAAGTTGGATGGAAAATTCAGGTGCTAGTTTCCTGTCAAAAGCTCCGCCCAGCCTTGGTCTAATTTTCCATTCCTCTTTGAAATTCTTACTGAAATACTCCATTGCTGCGTCCTTTATCTCCTTAGGATCTTCTAACAATCTTCCATTTGCCATGATTGAACCCACCATATTTCTCCTAAATCTATTGTTGGCAATAGCTTGAAAATATTTCATATTCTTATCTCCCAATTTCAACCAATTTAGTCGAGACTTTTGTCTCCATAACGATTCATTTAGGCGAGTAAGTCTCCAAAAATCCGATTTAGTCTTACACCGCAAAGCTCTTTCCTCCACATTAAGCTGTCTCTCTTCCGCTAACATATCAAATCGATGGAGCTCATCTTCTGCTTCTTGCAAGGCTGAGTTTACATTGCCAAATTCCTCTTTATTCCACACCTTGAGCTTATCTTTAATAGCCCTCAATTTTTGCAAGATTTTGAAGCCAGCCCAGCCACTAACTTGAGTGTTTTCCCATGTCTCCTGAGCAATTGCCATGCATCTCGGGTTAGACAACCAAATGTCCAGAAACCTAAATGGGCAAGGACCCCAATCTCGTCCATCATCATGGAGCACAATAGGGCAATGGTCAGAAATTGGCCTGTGGATCCCCCATTGAAGCACTCTAAATTTCATGAGCCATTGTTGGGAGACTAAGAATCTGTCCAAACGACTGTGAATCGCGTGATCTTGGTAGTTAGTCCATGTAAATTTCCTTCTTGATATGTAAATTTCCTTCTTGATATCTATCCTTTTAACACTTTTTCATTTAATTAAAAAAACTGTGAATATCTTAGTAGTATTGTAGTGGATAACAAGTCAAGACTTTAACCTGTACTCTTAGGGTGCATTTGGATGGGGTATTGTAAAGGGGTGTTAGGAATACCCACTTTTAACACTAGGGTCCCACCCTTAATACCCCGTTTGGGAACCCAAAAGGGAGGGGATATTCTATAAGCTCCGGATTCCACTGCACAGCTAACACCGGCTGAGGGGGTGTTAGCGATGGCCTACCCTCGACCCGCCATTGTCGAATCCCCCCAAATTTTCCTCTTTTCGGACGAATCTACCCCTCATAATCCCCCTTTCCCACCCCCAAGGTACCCATTTCCTGTCACAATTCTTCGCTGCACTTATTCTTCGAAGAGACGAGGGTTTGTGGCGATTTTGGGTGCTTTTCGATCTGGGGGTTCGATTCTTCGCTGCACAATGAGGTAAGTTTGATTTGTTTGTGCTTTTTCTGTTCCTACTCTTCCCGCACTCTCTCGTTGCTATTTTGATTCAGTCAGGTTTAGGTTCGATTTTGAGCGCTAGGGTTTGGACTGGTAATGGGATGCATGGGTTTTGGATTTTGTTTCAGATTTTGTAGGTTGAAGGTTAGGTTTGATTTAGGGTGCTAGGGTTTCGACTGGTGGGATACATGAGTTATGGATTTGATTCAGATTTTGTAGGTTTAAGATTATGAAACCGAAACCTCAGATCTTGATTTTTTGGTTACTTGAACGCAGAAAAAAAAAAAACTACATTGCATCCTTTTTATCACGCAAGACTGTATACCAACAGTGTCTCATGTGCTGGTATTTCCCAATTTCAACTTTTAACTAATCATAACAAATCAGGTACCTAAATCTTGAATCAATGAAAGATACCAAAGAACGAGAGAGTGAAAAAAAGGGAACCAAATAGACCGTACCTCAGAGTTTAAGTTTTTGGCATTGCGCAGCATGTTGATGGGTCCTCTATAGTTTCTCCCATGGATTTCTGAAACAACAACAGGAACAAGAAAATTTTCTAAAATCAGACTCATCCCAAATGGGTATGGCACCAAATAACGAACAACATCTCATTTTTGAAGCGCACCTATGATTTGGTTAGACTCCGATTTGTTGGAGAGACTCGACCCTTGAAGCACCAAGTCAATAGCTTCCTCATTTATTATGTCATAATGGGCACGTGAATGAGAAGCCACAACAAACTACTATTTATTCGTTGCTGTCATTATCTTGGTGTGGCTGCTGTGAATGAGCATTTGATGTTCATTTGTACTTATAAATTTTCACTACTCATTTGTTCACTTGCATTGAGAGATAAAAATGTTAATGTTGGAAGGTTTGGAGTTAGATCCCATGCATATTAAGTGAAAATGGTGTTGATACACAGAAGGTTTCTATGATTCTTAACGGTTCTCTTTCATGGAGTTTCCCTGAAAAAGTTGTTGGTTTTGTGGGGGTTGTTACCATTTCATTTATAGATCTTTGTCTAGTATTTGATTTTTTTTTTTTTTTTGCTTGTATTGGTGTGGTGGTTGTGGTTATGTGCAACCATAATTACTATTATTTCCTACTGATTCTGCTCGTTCTGCTGTCATGCTTTAGTTATTTTGAGATGCTAATCTTAAATGGATTTATCCACTTATAGGCCCAAGTACATAGATATGCCCACAACTTTAGGGAAGTTCAAATATACTAATAAAACCCCCACAGGGTTCTAGAAATAGTACAAGTAATCTAGCTTTTATTCATCAATAAATTGTGAGCTAATCAATATCACATTAACCTTGTAAAAGTGTTTTTTAGGATGCCAAGATTAAATAGAAAACAAAAAAGGAGAAGAGACGAGCAAGAGGGGTTCATGGCATTACATGCCATTATGAACGCTGTGATTGGTGTTTTGCGTCTCTACTTGTTTATCACGTCCATGTTTCGCCGTCCGGAGCCTCGTCCGGAATTGTCTCCGAATCTGAACTTTTACCAGTCGCAAATAAACCATATCAATAGGCTTGTACGGGGTAATGACGTGGACTGCCACGACCAATTGTGGGTGAATAGGCAAACTTTTTTTAGACTTTGTTGTTTAGTCCAAGGTGTTGGGTTAGGGGACTCACGCAACGTATGTCTTGAGGAGAGGGTAACAATATTCTTGTGGGTCCTCTCTTACCATACGAAGTAGAGGCGTACCAAATTTGATTTCTATAGGTCTACTGAAACAATAAGTAAGCATTTCAATGCTGTACTCCAAGCTGTCTTGCGCCTTCACCGAATGCTCCTAGTGACACCCGAGCCTGTACCTACTAACTACCAAGACACTAGGTGGAATTGGTTTCAGGTATAGTAGTGTTCAATTGTTCCTATTTGTTCTATTGTAAAGCTTTCCTCTAGTTGGCCATATTCACTTAACATTAATAATCTTGTCCAAATTTGTTAGAATTGTCTTGGGGCATTGGATGGGACGTACGTCCCAGTAAATCCCCCGGCCGTTGACAGGGCACGATATAGGTCGAGGAAGGGTGAAATTCTGAGCCCACTAAATTGGTTGAACAGTGATGGTTTGTGCACTATTCTTGGTTAGGGGTGGCTGTGGGGGATGTGGAGGTGTGTTGGCTGTGCAGTTTTTTGGAGAGTGTGTGTGTGTGTGCGTCCAAGCTCTATTGGTGGCTGTTATATGTTCAGTTTTGGTGCCTGTTTTCTGTAGTTTTTTGGTCAGTTATGTGTAGTATGGGCTGGATGTTCCAAATTTTTCGTTTAGTTCAGTTGTTGTGTGTCGAACTTGCACCAATGCGTTGCTGTGATGGTGTGGGGTGTGTGTGTTTAGGGGAGGAGCAGGTGTGGCTTGTGTTATGGTGGAATTTTGGCATGGTGTGTTCAAGCTGTGTCCTAACCGTGTACTAAGTGTGTCCTACTGCTGGTGTGTTTTGGCATGGGTTTTGAGGCTGTTTTTGGGCTATTTCTTGGTGGTAATGTTGCAGGCTGATTTGGGCTATTTTTTGGTGGTTTATGGCCATGTTTGGATCCTGTTTTCTAGGCTTCTTTTTGGCATACTTTACGGCTGTTTTGTGCCATGTTTTGAGACAGTTTTGCGGCAGGTTTTTCGGCTTCTTCTTCTTATACTTAGGCCATGATGATATAAAAGAGAAACTTTTAGGCATGTCACTTTATCTTGGCCAGACAAGTTATGAGGGTCAACGGTTCAATCACCGTTCGCAACATAACTTGTAGCCAAGTAGTGTACTATATGCCGGTAAAATGTATCTGAGCCAAATAGAATTTCTAAGCATACTATTAGTATTGTTTCACATTTAAATATCCTAATTGTTGTATCCAAATAGATTTTCGATGGGAAGTCAAGATAAAGAAAAGTTTTTGGTGGTTTTTGATAAGCACCAAATTGTGATGTCATTTGGTGTGCTTAGTCCCGTTTTTGGTTCATTATCTTTTGTTGTCCTGTCATTTATCAGTTATTTTGCGCGTAAGGTCTTCGGTTGAGCTTTTCAGGTAATCCGCGAATAAAAGGGTCCGTTTTGACGTTGTGATCAACCTTTGAAGGAATCCGAGCAGGAAGGCCTTGAATATCGCAACCGTCGGGTGACAAGATGGGAAGCTCAGAGGTTGATGTGCCAGAAGACAGCTCGGTATCGATACGGATTTCTGCGTATCGATACTATATTAAAACAGAAGGGAACCCGGGCTTCAGCGTATCGATACGGGCTTCTGCGTATCGATACGGATCATCTACGGGAACTTTTGGATTCCAGCCAAAACCTGGTACATACGGATATAGGGGATGAACGGGAGGCTCCCACCTCTTTTTGACAATTTTTAACTTTCTTTTATAAATTTCACTTTTTGGAATTTTCAAGGGAAATGGAATCTTGTTAAATGTTCCTCTTATTTCTATTGACTCTAGTTGATTAATTGTTTAGTTTTTTCCATTAATGTTCTCAAAATTTCCTAGTTAAATCCTTCAAGCTTGTAAGCTTTGGTTTATTGTTTTCTCGTTTATTAATGTTGTAGTTACGCTCTAGATCTTTCTTAATATCAAGTTTATTTTCATTTCCGTCGGTTAAACATCATGTCTCGTTTTTATGCTTGCGTTTATGCTTTAAGTATGCGTGAGTAGTCGTCCGGTTAAGTCTCGGGATAATCTTTCCCGAGGACTTAGGTAGTTATTCGGTTCTCGAATCCTCGAACTTTAAAGCATGATTCACGGAATAGAGCTTAGCTTGCATTTTTGGTCTAAGCAAAGGGGTGTTAACTACTCGGTAAGGCGTTTGCCAAGCGGTCTTGGCGAATGGCTCGCCGAGGGCTCGTGGCCTCCTATGTTCTCGATAAATGTGTCAAACAAGCGGGTTTGCCTCCGTCAAATCATATCTTCTTGAAATATAGTCATTAAAGCTAAATTCTCCGGGCAAGAGCACGCGGTCGTGACTTTCGCCCGAGTTAAATTGAGAACCGTACGGCCTTTGTCAAGGGAAAGACGATCCCTAGACTTGCCTCTTTTAGTTCATTAGACTCATTTCTAGTCTTTTCCTTAGTTTTCACTTTTAAAGCAAAACCAAGTTGGCCGTCTTGAACGCCGGATTCCACCATGTAATACCTACAATCCGATTAAGCTATATTCGAATTCTCTGTGGGTACGATCCCGGACTTTCCGGTTATTATGCTATCGACGACCTAACCCTACGCTTGGGGTTTTATTCAACCGTATTCGAAGGTGAAGTCGAAGGCTAAGCATTTTTGGCGCCGTTGCCGGGGATGTTCTTTATATAGCTTATTATTGGAGGATCGACAAACCTTTGTAAGTACTCCGTTTATTTTCTTTTTGTGTACAGTTGAACTCAACTTAGCGGATACCTCTAACTGAGCCACCAATTCGATCTGAGGTTTAACGAAGCTAAATTGAGCATCATCTTACTTTTCTATTATTTTGTTGCATTCTTATCTAGCCGTGGTGGTGGCATAACCCCACGAGGCTGTTTGTGAACGAGGCGGCGGTATAGCCCCTCTAGTCTGCTTAGTTGGCTTGTGCAGGTTGTATGCTCAATATCTATCGTAGTCCTGAATCGAATCGACTACATCGATCTGCATCACGTGAACTATCACCTCCATTAAGCCCAATGGCAGAACAACCGGCAGCTCGTACTTTGCGTGATTACTTAACACCAGGAAGGGGTCCACATGTCTCCCCCATTGCCATTCCTACTTGCACTGCCGCCAATGCTTTTGCTTTCAAGCCAGAGTATCATCGGGTTATACCAGAGTTTCGGGGGCGGGAATTGGAGGATCCTTACGCTCACATTCGGGAGTTTGAGACTATCGTTAGCACCTTCGTGACCGGGCCGGGACAGCTAGATCAAGCCCGCCTGAAATTATTTCCCTTCTCGCTCAAAGACAAGGCTAAGCAGTGGTTCCATTCTCTGAAGCCCCGGTCTTTGCTCACATGGGGGGAAGTGCAAGATGTGTTCACCACTAAGTTCTTTCCCGTTAGCCGAACCAAGCTTCTTATGGACCAAATTCAGAACTTCAAGCAGAAGGAGGGGGAGGTCTTTTACAAGCTGTGGGAGCGGTATAAGGACTTGCTCGCGGCAGTTCCACACCACAATTTTCCCATGTACCAAGTGATCAATTATTTCTACTTGGGTTGTGATCGGGATTCTAAGCAGCTTCTAGATACTATGGGGAGTGGAGATTTTATGGGCAAAGATCCCGATGCAGCTTGGGAGTTCTTGGATGCCTTGGCAGAACGGGCTCAAACTTGGCAATATATTGATCCGGGCGAGCAAGCGATGAGGAACCAAGGACCGGGAGGTTCTGGCAAGTTTTCAGTGAGTGAGTCAAATGGACTCGAGACAAGGTTGGAGGAGTTATCACTCAAGTTAGATAGGATGAAGTTGGACTCAACCCAAGTTAAGGAAGTTAAAGAGGTTCGACCAGTGGAGGACGTGTGCGTTATATGTGAAACTACCGGTCATTCGACCGACAATTGTCATACTATCCCCACCCTCCGACAGCATTACAATCAACTACCGGAGGATGTATGTGCATTGAATCAACGATGGGATCCATATTCCAACACTTATAATCCGGGGTTGCGGTCCAATCCGGCTTTCCGTTGGAGCAATCAGAATGAGACAGGAACCTCGTCAACTCCTCAAGCTCCTCCTCCTCAGAATCAAACATGGAGGCCACCTCAATTTCAAGGTCCACCTCGTTTTCCTACAACTCAAGGCCCGCCAGGATTCATCCCACCGGGCCAATTTCAAGGGCAAAATCAATTTCAGCAACATCCAACACCACCTCCACGACGTTCTTTGGAGGATATTCTGAATTCCTTTTGCCAGACGCAAACCACCACCAATGAGCAAACGGCCCAAGCAATGAACGACATTCGTAATCAAGTGGGTAAACTGACGACGGCAATTGGTGTATTGCAACAAGAGAAAGGGAAACTCCCTACTCAACCTCAACCAAACCCTCAAGGCCAACACTTTGCACAAAGCTCTTCGGTGACTTTCCCCGAGCAAGCAAAGGCCATTATTTCATTGAGAAGCGGTAAAACGGTTGATAATGCCCAAGTGGAACCGCCGGTTGCCCCATCTTGTTACCATTCCCAGTACCGGTCAAGCCAATAACACCAAATGGGGAATCTCCCAAGCTAGTTCCTGCGGAAGAGGAGAAGGGAAAGGCAAAAGAGAACGCTGCTCCGCCGGCTTTCACCGTGCCCGCTCCATATCCTAATCGCCTACGGACGCCAGCTAAGCCCAACCTGAATACGGACATCTATGAAGTGCTCAAGCAAGTGACGGTTAACCTTCCCTTGCTCGATGCTATTAAACAGATTCCATCTTATGCCAAATTTCTGAAGGAATTATGCACTCACAAACGCCAACTCCAAGTGCAAAAGAAGGTGTTTTTGACTGAGCAAGTGAGCTCGCTCTTCCAATCGACTCTTCCGGCCAAGTACAACGATCCGGGGTGTCCTACGATATCCATCACTATTGGGGGCAAGGTTGTTGAGAAAGCACTTCTTGACTTGGGCGCAAGCGTGAATCTCCTACCGTTCTCCGTGTATACGCAACTGGGGTTGGGTGAAATGAAGCCGACTCGGGTGACCTTACAATTGGCGGATCGAAGTATCCGAGTTCCAAAGGGGATGGTGGAAGATGTGCTTGTACAAGTGGACCAATTTGTGTACCCGGTGGACTTTGTGGTTCTAGACACATGTCCAGTACCGGCAGCTCAATCAGCCGTTCCGATCATTCTTGGCCGGCCCTTTCTAGCAACGTCCGATGCCGTCATTCATTGCCGGGATGGGCGACTTAACATGAGTTTTGGCAACATGAAGATGCAAGTCAACATGTTCCACATTGGGAGCCAAATGGGCGATGACGAGGATGTTTGTGGAGTTAGCATGATTGATTCTCTTGTCCAAGATCATGTTAATGAGTTTATTTGCAAGGATGAGTTGGAGCTCGCACTTACGTCCGCCGAAGCTGACTTTCTAGACTCTCCCGATGTTGCTTACCTGTGTTCCTTGCTAGATGAGGAAGAGGCGTCTGCTATTAACCCGTGGGTCCCAAAATTTGAGGAGCTACCTCCAATTGCGAAGCGAGCCGTCCCGTCTAGTGTGGCACCCCCAGCGCTCGAGTTGAAACCGTTACCGGATACACTCAAGTATGCCTATCTTGGCGAAGGCCAAACATACCCGGTCGTGATCTCCTCTAGCCTCACTGAACCCCAAGAGCTGGAATTGATCGCCAAGCTGCAGAAGTATCCCAAGGCGATTGGATGGTCTATCGCCGATCTTAAAGGCATTGATGCCTCCCTCTGCTCCCACCATATCTATCTTGAAGATGACGTCAAGCCTTCTCGCCAACCTCAACGGCGATTGAACCCGATAATGAAGGATGTCGTGCGAGCGGAGGTGCTTAAATTGTTGGACGTGGGCATTATCTATCCGATAGCAGATTCCAAATGGGTGAGCCCGATTCAAGTGGTTCCAAAGAAGTCTGGGATTACAGTAGTGCGAAATGACAAAGATGAGCTCATCCCAACGCGGGTTCAAACCGGTTGGCGGGTGTGTATCGATTACCGGAAATTGAATGCAAGTACGAGAAAGGACCATTTCCCTCTGCCGTTTATCGATCAAATCCTAGAAAGGGTGGCGGGCCACAAGTTCTATTGCTTTCTGGATGGTTACTCTGGGTATAATCAAATTGAGGTGGCATTGGAGGACCAGGAGAAGACTACTTTCACGTGCCCATTCGGGACTTTCGCGTATCGTCGAATGCCGTTCGGGCTTTGCAACGCCCCCGGTACTTTCTCTCGGTGTATCATGGGCCTTTTCAGCGATATGGTGGAGAAAATCATGGAGGTGTTCATGGACGACTTTTCCGTTTTCGGTGATTCCTTTGAGGTTTGTCTGGCAAATTTGGAGCTCGTGCTGGCTAGGTGTGAGGAAAAGAACTTGGTGCTAAATTGGGAGAAGTGTCACTTTATGGTGACCGAAGGCATTGTCCTTGGCCACATTGTTTCTTCAAAAGGCATAGAGGTGGATCGGGCCAAAATTGACTTGATTGGGAATCTTCCGACTCCTAAGTGTTTAAAGGACATCCGATCTTTCTTAGGGCATGCCGGGTTCTATCGGCGTTTTATCAAAGATTTCAGTGCCATCGCCCGGCCATTGTGTCATTTGCTCGCCAAAGATGTGCCGTTTGAGTGGACGCCGGTGTGTGCGGCCGCCTTCGCCAAGTTAAAGTCAAGCCTCATTTCTCCACCTATTGTGCGATCTCCAGATTGGGAGTTGCCCTTCGAGCTGATGTGTGACGCCAGTGATTACGCTGTCGGGGCCGTTCTGGGCCAACGGAAAGGAAAAGAGCCATACGTCATCCATTATGCAAGCAAGACGCTTAACGAGGCCCAAATGAATTATTCGACTACTGAGAAGGAGTTGCTTGCCATAGTTTTTGCATTGGACAAGTTTCGGTCTTATCTTGTGGGCGCTCCAATCACCGTATATACTGATCATTCTGCTCTGAAATACCTTTTCACGAAACAAGATGCCAAAGCGAGGTTGATCCGGTGGATTTTGCTCCTACAAGAGTTTGACCTTACCATTAAGGACAAGAAGGGTGTCGAGAATGTGGTGGCCGATCACTTGTCCCGGCTAGAATTCGAAGATCATACATCGCACATTCCTATCGGCGACTCGTTTCCCGACGAGCAGTTATTTGCCATTTCCACGGCTCCATGGTATGCGGACATTGTGAATTACTTGGTTACCGGTCTGATGCCTGCTCACTGGAATTTGCAAGCGCAGCGTCGATTTTTAGCGGAGGTGAAACGGTTTTCTTATGATGACCCCTATTTGTTTAAGTATTGCGCCGACCAACTTGTTCGCCGTTGTGTGCCAGATTCGGAGCAGCAGAGTGTTATTAAGTTCTGCCATACAGAGGCCTGTGGCGGCCATTTCTCTTTCAAGAAGACTGCCGCCAAGATTTTGCAAAGCGGATTCTATTGGCCACAGCTTTATAAGGATACTTTTGCTTTCTGCCAGGCGTGTGCACGCTGCCAACTTTTGGGGTGTGTAACGCGACGGAATGAGATGCCGCTTACGCCCATCTTGATTATTGAAGTGTTCGATTGCTGGGGCATAGACTTCATGGGGCCATTTCCGACATCTTTCGGGTACCTTTACATCTTGTTGGCTGTCGACTATGTTTCCAAGTGGGTGGAAGCCATCCCCACTCGTACCAACGACGCCCAAGTTGTAGTGGAATTCCTCCGCGAGTACATTTTATCACGGTTTGGCATGCCAAGGGCTATCATTAGTGACCAAGGGTCCCACTTCTGCAATCGGTCGATCGCCGCCCTCATGCGGAAGTATGCCATCATTCACAAGGTCTCGACGGCCTATCACCCGCAAACGAATGGTCAAGCGGAATTGGCAAATCGTGAAATCAAGCACATCTTGGAAAAGACGGTCAATCCCACCCGCAAAGATTGGTCCACTCGTTTGGTTGATGCTTTGTGGGCTTATCGTACTGCCTATAAGACTATCTTGGGGATGTCGCCGTATCGGCTTGTCTATGGGAAAGCGTGCCACTTGCCGGTAGAATTGGAGCATAAAGCATACTGGGCCATCAAAAAGCTGAATTTTAATATGGCCAAAGCCGGCGCCCGCCGCAAACTTCAATTGACAGAACTCGAGGAGTTAAGGTACAATGCTTATGACCATTCTAGCGCTTACAAATCTAAACTCAAAGCCAAGCATGATCATAAAATTGTGATTAAAAACTTTGAGCCCGGTCAAAAAGTGTTGTTGTACAATTCTCGCTTGCACTTGCATCCCGGTAAGCTGCGCTCACGTTGGGCCGGGCCGTATGTCGTAAAAACTGTTTTCCCTCATGGGGCAATTGAAATAGTGAGCATGAATAACGGTTCATCTTTCAAAGTTAATGGTCAAAGGCTTAAGCCTTTCCTCGGTGGCTTTGAAGTGGGCGAGCCCGATGAGGTGTTGGCCGACCCCGTTTACACGGATGGCCCGGCGGCCTAGTTGTTGTGCGTTTAATTAGCACGGGGAGCGAAAGCGTAACCGCTGAACTTAATTGTTTGTCGGACCCGGCCCCCGGGTAGGGGGTACCCACCATTGACTTGGGTATTTGTAGCTCCGCACGCCGCTACTAAAACAAGGATCGTGTGCCCAGCTCCGGTTAGTAAGGGCAATGTTTCGTACTTGTACATATTTTCGCGTTTTATTCGTTTTGGGTTTTTCACATCACAAGATTTCACAAATGCATCATTGTATCGGGCTTTTATTAGTCCTTCTTTGTGGTAGTTTGCCGTTAATGATCCATGCTCCCCAGATAAGTCCCTATCGGGGGCAATTTAGGTCTTTGGGTGAGGCTTGGTATTCCCGTGCTTTGGCGCTAGGCTCTGCTTTGTCTCACTTTGTTTCGATCATAGGGAACGCTGGGCTTGATTGCTTGGCGAGGTCAAGCGGTGAATTTTACTTCGGGCGTGATGTAACAAATTTGACGGTCTAGTATAGCCACCTGCGTTTTACCTACTTGGTGGGACGCGGGAAGAAAAGTATGACTCGTAAGATTGCGTGAAAATCGGGTGGTGTTCTTTGTTGCTTTCCTTTGTTTCTCTGTTTGTGGCGCCCGGATAACATGAGCCGGGCGGTTCTAATGTCTTTTGGCTCTTAGTAGGTAGTTCGAGCTTAAGTCTTTTACAGGGTGTACGTGCTACCACACCAGCCTTGGTGGATTGGATCTACCGTCCGAGTGAGTGCGGCATTCAGGAGCCCTAAGCATGGGTGCGATTACGTGTCGCGGTTGTTAGTCCAACAAAGCTCGGATCATGATCCTGTGTGACTAGCTATGGTTCCGTTCGAAGAACCGAAGGAGTTGACCTTGGAAGCTGTTCGGATGACAAAACGAGCCGAAGACACCAAAGCCTCCAACTTGGTCGAGGTATAAGGGGGTTGACATTCCCCCGTTGGTATGATCTTTTGTTCCCTTTTCCCTTACTATTGTTCTCCATGCTCTGAGGGCATAGCATCTTTTAAGTTGGGGGGAGGGAAATAGTTATGCTATTTCTGTTGTTATAGTTATGCTTTTTCTGTTGTTCTTTGTTGTCATTTTCGGTAAAATTTTTCGCTTTCGGTAAAATTTTTCGCTTTTAGGTTGCAATCCTTCCGGTATTACAAATTTTAGTGGATTAAAATAACTTGGCACATGCTCATACTTTGTTCTATTTTGGCAAGAGTTCGTTAAGGCAAATTTTGTAAATCACGACTTGCATGAATGGACTAAGGTGAAATTCGCGGTGTTTGAGTATGTTTTGGTCAAGTTTTGCCCATATCCCGTTTTGTTCTTCTTCCATTCGTAAATAGGTAGATAATCTTATGTCATTCCTGTATATGTGTATCATCTAAATTGAATCATTTTGGAATTTATGGCGCAATTAGGACATGATACAAGGCATTTTTGTATGATTAAACCACATAGGAGTCTCATTGTCCTTATTTAAAAAGCCCAGTCCGAGTCATTCCCACTTTTAACCATAAGAAACCGGATGTTTGGTTGGACTTGGTTGTATTTTCAACGGCTGGATTACTGATTTCTCATGGAAACGGCAATATTTTGGGGGTTACCAATGGTTTGTGGGAATTGGGAAGAGTTAGAAGGCTGGAAACTGAGAATAGCAAGGGAACAGATCGGTATCGATACGGAGGTATGCGTATCGATACTTCATTAAAACAGTGGGTTTTTCAGGCTTCAGCGTATCGATACGGATATAAGAGTATCGATACGGGTAACTTTCAGAGTTCAGGGGAAATGGCCTCGGTATCGATACGGAGTTATGCGTATCGATACGGTTCGAGAATCTGGGTTTTTAAAAAACCAGATCGGGGCGACCTTTCACTTCCAAACATCCCTCCTTCTCTCTAAACCTCCATGGCCGCCGCTCTCTTCAACCCTAACTCCATTTCCCACCCCAAAAACTCTTGATTCACCACCAAATCTCACAAATTCCTTGCCAAATCCGCTCAAAATCGCACTCTCTCCGTGATTCAAGCACCAATGTAAGGATTACATGCTCCAAACCCCCAAAACCAAGGTAAATCCGACTCTCTCTCTCTCTCTTCGTTTCTCTTCTTTCTTCCCCAAAAACTCTTGAATCTCTCCACATTTCTTCCATATAAACCATCCTAGACCCATTCCCAACAAAAATTTCATCTCCTCTTACCAAAAATCCGAGCCCCTTCATTTTCCCTTTCTAGATTCGAATTTTCTTTGGGGTTTTGAAAATGCCGAGACTCAAGCGGGCTGCAAACAAACCTCCGAGGATCCCGATTCAAAATGTGGCATCCTCCTTACGTCAACCCGAACCTGAGGAGGGGGATGAGATTTTGCATGATGTTGAGGAGGAAGAGGAAATGATGGAGAATCCGGAACAAGTGGCTCAACCCGGTTCACGGCGGAAACGGACTTCGGCAGAGGTTAAAGCTGACAAACAGGCTAGGTGGGAGAAGAGTTTTGTGAAGCGGGGGGTGAAAAATGAGCGTCATGTCGATGTGGAGAGTATCGGGCCGCACCACACTTGTGTCCAGCGAATCATTGCTCAAGGTTTGGCTTACTTCTTTTCTGAAAATCCTGGGTACATTAAAGGGTTAGTGGCTGATTTTTATAAGAATGTGAAAGTTCCCGAGTTAGGGAAAATTGAGGCAAAAGGCGCAAAAATTACGTCAAAAATTGGTCGAGTTACTGTTGTTGTTGACCCTGAGATTATTGCTAAAGCATTGAATTATGAGCGTCCTCCTCCAGAATCTATAAATTGCCCAAGAGAAGATTTTGCCTCGAGGGATGAAGTGAACCAAGCTCTGTATGTGAACCCAGCGGAAGCCAAGCGTCCTCATGTACCGGGAAAGTTCAAAGACGAGTACCGTTTGATTAACCAGTTTGTGCATCATAATTTAAATCCAAGGGGTACAGAGAACAAACCGGCAAGGAGTGAGGGTGAGATGCTGTATTTCTTCATGGAGCCAGGGAATGTTTTCGACTGGGCTAAGTACATTTTTCAGCAAATGGTTGAGTTCAAAGCCAATGTCCCCACTCAAACAAGGATGCCATATCCGTGTATGGTGACCAAAATCTGTTTAGAAAAAGGCGTTCCGAGGGATGCGTATGAGGAGTGGGGAAAACTGGAGCCCGGGATTATTAATAGCAGTATCTTAACTAGGAGTGCTTCACAAGTTCGCGGAGCGTTGGGGGATGAAGGAGTTCGGGGTGGTAGTTACCTCACTACAATGCCGCCTAAACGTGCTAAGCAATCGGTGTGGCAGAAGTTGTTGTTTTGCCAGGGGGTGGCCACTATTAATAGTCACCGCAAGCTGAAAAGGGAAATCAGGGAGAATGCTAGGAGGCAGCAGAGGATTGATCACAAATTGGACTATGTTTTGAGGAGACAAGAGGGCACTGTCAGTGAACCTTATGTGCCACAACCTGATGTGGAAGCAGAGGACAGTGATGATTTTGCCGGTGAAGAGCCGGAATCGGGCGATGAGGATTAGTTGGGGTTTAGAAGTTGGAAATCCCTATACTTGGTCGGGGTGCCTGGTGGTTGACAGCCCACCTATCCTATCCTGTTTTTAGTTTTATTAGTTGCACTTGTAGTTTGTAGTTTGAAAAGTTTTTGTGTTGGCCGGCTTGTGGCCGATTGACTTGGTAGTTTATCATGGTGGCGGCAAGGGGTAGATAAACCAAGCCAGTATATAGCCGCCACCCATTGTGCTAACCGTTCTTTGTTAACCGAGGTCAATATAATCTTAATGAAGTCCTTAGTTGATCCATAGTGCGTTTTTATTCCACCTTGATTCAATTAGTGATGATGTGTATATCTAGTTTGTGGCATGTTTCTTTCGATACTTTCATTTTTAGCTTTGTAATTATGATTTCTGTTTAAAGGTGCTCCCCGCATATAAGGCATGGTTGTCGTTGTTCTCCATTGCCTAGTTTCGAGCCCTTTTTCTTGGGATATGGATTGTAGCGTGCAATTGCATCCGTGTTGCCCGTACCCTCTTTTTGTTAGGAGTACGGAGTTTTCATACTTGGCTTATAATTTTCTCAATACTTTGTTTTTCTCCTCAGTTTTCAGCTGTTAGTTGTGAGGTTTGAATAAATTTGTTTTTGGAACTTTTGCTAGTTGGTTACGACAAGCGCATGTGTCAATTTATTTTAACGGAAGGATTGTTTAGTTGTTTAGTAGTATGTTTTTGTTGCTCGGGCCTAGCAACGTTCAAGTTGGGGGGTGTGATAAGCACCAAATTGTGATGTCATTTGGTGTGCTTAGTCCCGTTTTTGGTTCATTATCTTTTGTTGTCCTGTCATTTATCAGTTATTTTGCGCGTAAGGTCTTCGGTTGAGCTTTTCAGGTAATCCGCGAATAAAAGGGTCCGTTTTGACGTTGTGATCAACCTTTGAAGGAATCCGAGCAGGAAGGCCTTGAATATCGCAACCGTCGGGTGACAAGATGGGAAGCTCAGAGGTTGATGTGCCAGAAGACAGCTCGGTATCGATACGGATTTCTGCGTATCGATACTATATTAAAACAGAAGGGAACCCGGGCTTCAGCGTATCGATACGGGCTTCTGCGTATCGATACGGATCATCTACGGGAACTTTTGGATTCCAGCCAAAACAGCTCGGTATCGATACGGATATAGGGGTATCGATACGGGAGGCTCACCGACCTGCTTTTTGACAGTTTTCAACTTTCCATTAGTAGCAACTTTCACTTTTTGGATATTTTCTAGAGGGAGAATGGACCATCTTGTATAAATAGCTTCCTCTTATCTCTCTATTGACTACTAGCTGATTAATTGCTTTAGTTCTTTCTCCATTAATGTTCTCAAAACTTTCCTAGTTAAATCCTTCAAGAACTCTAGTAAGTCTTTGCCGTTTATTGTTTTCTCGTTTATTAATGTTGTAGTTACGCTCTAGATCTTTCTTAATATCAAGTTTATTTTCATTTCCGTCGGTTAAACATCATGTCTCGTTTTTATGCTTGCGTTTATGCTTTAAGTATGCGTGAGTAGTCGTCCAGTTAAGTCTCGGGATAATCTTTCCCGAGGACTTAGGTAGTTATTCGGTTCTCGAATCCTCGAACTTTAAAGCATGATTCACGGAATAGAGCTTAGCTTGCATTTTTGGTCTAAGCAAAGGGGTGTTAACTACTCGGTAAGGCGTTTGCCAAGCGGTCTTGGCGAATGGCTCGCCGAGGGCTCGTGGCCTCCTATGTTCTCGATAAATGTGTCAAACAAGCGGGTTTGCCTCCGTCAAATCATATCTTCTTGAAATATAGTCATTAAAGCTAAATTCTCCGGGCAAGAGCACGCGGTCGTGACTTTCGCCCGAGTTAAATTGAGAACCGATAGCGGCCTTTGTCAAGGGAAAGACGATCCCTAGACTTGCCTCTTTTAGTTCATTAGACTCATTTCTAGTCTTTTCCTTAGTTTTCACTTTTAAAGCAAAACCAAGTTGGCCGTCTTGAACGCCGGATTCCACCATGTAATACCTACAATCCGATTAAGCTATATTCGAATTCTCTGTGGGTACGATCCCGGACTTTCCGGTTATTATGCTATCGACGACCTAACCCTACGCTTGGGGTTTTATTCAACCGTATTCGAAGGTGAAGTCGAAGGCTAAGCAGTTTTCGTTGGCCATAAACCGGGAATATATACAAGTTGGGCGGCTGCGGAATTGCAAGTTAATGGATACGCAGGAAACTTGAAGAAAAAGTAAAACACATTAGATGAAGCAGAAGAAGCATTGTTAGCATTTCATGAGGAAAGATACCGGCTCATGCAAGACATGCAGTTGGCTCAAACCCAACATCAATCAAGTGACGGTGCTTCGACATCCACGAGTGCTTTGGAAGTTCAACATCAAACTAGTCTAACAACATACTTTGGTGTAACTTTTTTATTAGGTTTCGTATGTTGTATTTTATTGGCAAATTTGTTTTCTGGTTTGGAATGAAATTGTAAGTTCTATTTCACCAATTCGGACAAATGAGGTTGGGAAAGACTGTATAAGTTGTAAGAATTTCATAAGTTGTACGTTTTATTTCATAAATCACGTGATTATATATTGGACAAAGTAATTCGGTTCAAAAGTAACGTATGGCTCTGATGAAATATTCGCTGGTTCGAAAATTCACTTCACTTGAAAACATGATACAATACATATGAAAAAACAGAAATGCACTCTCACACATATACATCAAACAAATTAGGAAGCCATGAAAAGGCAAATCCATTTATTTGACAACTACTAATTTATTCTTCGAACACATGCCTTCAACTTCGACCATCTAGTTTTCCCGACGACCGAAAATATGGCCCAATCGATTGAATTTGGGAATTTGCTTGTCCCGATAAAGTCTCACTTGTGGTCGCTCCTACATAAAGTAAGGAAAAACATTTAAGAAAATTTAGTAAATAAGACTTTCTATAAAATTCAATTTATTGAACAAGCCTTTATATAATATTTACTTACTCGGATTAATTCCTCCTAAACTTCATATTCTGCCACAACTTTGTTTTCATTTGAATCCGACCCAAATCCAGGATGGTGAAGTATCTCGGTAACGTAGAAAACATCCCGTTTCCAATACTTCATCTTCGTCAGGATATGATTTGGTTCGATACCTGCTTCGGGCAAAGAAGTTTGCATTTGATTTTGAAGATATTCCAAGTGTGCGGGTTGCAACTCACTGGGCTCGCCATTCCACATTCCTTGATCTACAAGGGTCGTAAGCTTGGAAACTAACGTTTCTTCCTCCACCTCGGTCCAAATTCGCCGTGTCATCAATATGATTGACCAACAAAAGGAAAAACTTTTTTGCTCAAGCAATATGAGATGTGAAATGAGAAGAAGAGACATTGGAACAATTTATAAGGAAAAAATTTACCAACCTAATTAGCTAGGCACATTTTCACCAAAAAAATATGTTAGTCTCATGGGATTTCACCTAACAAAATTGTTGGACTCCAACTACCAAACAATGTATTTTTCCAAAAAAAAAAACAAAAAAAAAACAAAGAATTTTAAAAAAAAAACAATTTTTATCAAATTATAACTGAGTTTTTTATTTTCTAATATTATTAAATGTGTACATTTGTTAGTCAAATTAAATATTACGGCTTCAAGTGTGCAATATTAATTATATGTTAAATTATATATATATATATAACAAAATACATAATTAAGTTTCGGACTGCACAAGGGCAAAAGGGTCATTTGACAGCTTTTTACATCATCCATCATTCCTTATACCCCCTATTAATTCTTCATCCAAACAAAGTATTACTTAATCCCCATTCTCTAATACTTCAACCAAACAACCTACTATTTAATACCCCCTCCATAAACATCACATCAATGTGGGTCATCCCTACTATCCAATACCCCCTACTATCTAATCCCCCATTATTACATAACACCTCCAAACTTAATCCCGCATCCAAACGAGGCCTTACCTAACTAGCACACGGACCATTTCCTTTTTTCCTTGCAAGTTATATGCTCACTTTTTTCTGCTAATAAAAAGGTGGGTTGGGGCAATCGGTGTAGTTTGTCTCCCCTTGGGTGTGGCCATCGGGGAACCCATCTACCTTTGAATGTTCGAAGTTGAGCTATAGTTGACTTGGTCGGGGAAGAAATATTTGTCCATCACTACGCGTGTTGCAAGACTCGTCACCAGAACCCTACCAAAATGCAAGTAGACATAAAGCCCCACAACTCAACCATCTAGTCCTAAGCTGACTCAAAATCAAGACCAGTGGGAGGGGAAGGGTTTTAACTCGACTGCCTCAACCACTTGAAATACTGCCCCAGTGGAGGTTATATGCTCACTTACACTGAAAAAAGACATTGCTAACACTCCGATGTTGATTCCATTATAAATATATTTTGCATCATCGATCACGGAGCATCGAGCACTAAGTTCTTACTTTTATCTACAGATGGAACGCTAGCTTCTTGCATTTTGCTTGTAAGATAGAAATAGATACATTATGCTGTATACATGTAATAATATACGGTTTATTTACATTTTTGGCCCCCATGTATTGGGGGAGTGATATTTTGATCCCTAATGTATCAATTTGTAAACATTCAGTCCTAAACTTTGAAATTTGTGTTCAACAGATACTGTAACGCTCCTAATTTTGGGAACGTTAAATAGAAAATTTCATTGAAAATCTTAATAAAGTCTGGCTCGATATTACATCATAATCTTAACAAAAGTACTTTTATTCCACAAAAGAAGGGGGAACTAGGGTTTCTATCTACTGCTCCGCTTGTTCCTCCATCCTATCCAGCTCCTCGGCTCCAAAAGCTTCTAAGGTGTAGAGTTCATCCTGTTCATCTATAAGATCTGACACATTATACCAGAATCGCCACCAATATAATATGTCAGGGGTCATCAAAGGTAACACCATGAGCTATAAAAACTCAATAGAATAACCCATACCTACTAACCGTTATCTTACAAACATTAGGGCATATTATTAACAAATTCTACTTAGTACATACATATCTAGCAAACAGATAACAATGACACATCCGTATTTACAAATCACTATCGTTGGTGTCCATGATTTCTGAATTTCTCCTACGCGTCATTTCGTAGACCGTGTCACTGGTTTCATCTTTCATTAACCATGTTATATTTTCAAAATCGTTTTTAGCACACCCAACCTCGGTTCCGCCGTTCCGGTCTCCCGAGTATCCTCACAATGGTTCCACCGTCCGGGGTTCCCATTGGCACACACACACACACACAACTCACATTGGGCTACCATGTCCGGCCACAATGTAGTTTCAAAAATATTTTCTTGCTCGAAACACGTTTCTCATTAACCACACCCTAGGTGCCATATTTCTACTTTCTCGGTTTTGGTGTCTCGTTTTCATGCAACGACTCCGCGGTAGGATTTTTCACATAAGTATTCATAAATCATTCATTGTAATCTTGAAACTAAACTAACATGATCATCCAACTCTATATTACTTAACATGCATTACAACAAAACAAGTAATGCAAGCAATTCATGTATACATACTCATAACTATCCTAAAGATCAAAATACAAATACTCTATCACACGAAAAAGTCTTATCTTTCGAAAAAAAAAATCGTTCTTCTTTCCTTTGTGGGAAATTCAAAACAACATATGTTTATCTTAGTAAGACTTGATTATTCCAACATGCTCATACTTCCATTAACGAAAATAAGGTTGTTAGCTATCATGCATTTCCAATATTTTAAGTCATAGATAACCTTATATCCTTAGAGAAAGTGGTTAAGAAAACTCTATGTTAAACTTTGAACTAGAGAGTAAGGACATTCTACTTTCCAACATTTGATTCTATGCTATACGTGGAGTTAGTGAGCAAGGGATTCTACCGTTCTTCTTGACGGTTGGTCGGTTTTGAGAATCAGTTGTCGGTTTTGCGAACCGGCAGCGTAACGGCTCCGAATTGCTTCGAAAGGAAGAGAGATGGATTTTCTCTTCCTAGAAACAACTTTATTAACTACACTAGGCTACTTTAAAGATCTAGGGGTGGTTTTTGGAGGTGGTTTGTTGGTAGCTTCCAAGAACTTCAACAAACTTAAAGAAACTTGAACCTTGGAACTAAGAAAGCTTAGAAATTCTAGAGAGAAGTTGGAGTAAGATGTGAAGGTGTGAGTTTAAGCTTGGAATGGCTTGCTATTTATAGGCCAAGGCTCTCCTCCCTCCCTCTCTCACCCGAATCTCTCTCTCTCTCTCTCTCTCTCTCTCTCTCTCTATATATATATATATATATATATCGCATCTTTTCTCACCTTTCATGCTTGATTGAAAGCTTTATGGGTTAGGTCAAGGGTTGCTTGCATATCTCCCACCTAGTTCTAGGCTTGCATGGCTAGAGATTTGGTACTTTGGATTTGATTTTTGGAAAGATTGGTGGAGGAAAGGAGAGGTTGTACAAGATTTGGTGATTAAAAGAACATAAAAAGACATTGGAAGATAGATTTTGCTTGGAGAAATATATAACTACAGATTGAAAGGATGGAAGATCAAGGCAAGGTACAATCCAACCTCTCCCTCTCTTCCTCTCTCTCCCCCCTCTCTCGGCAATCTCTCTCTCTCTCTCTCTCTCTCTCTCTCTCTCTCTTGTACAATGTATATTATATAAATATGTATGAGTATGACCAAGTATATATAGATAAAAGTACTTAGGTACTATGTGATCTACCTAGATTTTCAAGTCATAATTTCTTATTACAATAACCTAATGGGCACATGTTCCATTATACTATAATAGTGCTTGCCCGTGCCTACGGCACTACGTATCGCGATTGAAATTAGTGTGTATGCAAGCCTTCTCAGCAAAGGCTAAAGAAAGCAACTGGCTAAATTCAAAATGGACGTCTGCACTAAATTCAGTGTGTATGCAAGCCTTCTCAGCAAAGGCTTTCGGCAGAAAGTAGTTCGTATGGTGTGGATGCATGTGTAGACGATTAGGCCTCTGTTGTAACAGAATTGGTTAGGGTAATTACGGTTTACTAAAATAGTCAGTTTACTAAAGTAGTTAGTGATTTTGTTGGTGATTCTCTTCTGTAAGATTCAATTCAAGAAATTAAGAAGAAATTTAGTTTGCTTTCACCACTGCATATGTCACTCCCCAATTAAAAATGAGTACGGGGTGAAGCACGATTCACACATAAGAATGATGGCAAGAATAAAAGCAAACCAAACAGTGTTCACCTACATTGTTCACGTTTTGTCATCGGTAGCCTGAAAAGCTTGGCTTATTTGCTTTACGGTTAACGGAAGCAGTGCCAAAGAAAGCAACCACAAAGCCCAACACGTCACACTGTTTCATGCACCAAAACTTGACACCTCAATAGCCACATGTCTCTTGCCTCCAAGATAAAACTAATGTCACCACCAAATCCATACACATGTACATACATACTCTCTCTTTTTTTCCCCTTCTATTCACTTACCGAAAATTCCATTCAAATGCCATTACTGCCACTTAGAAGAAAAATAATTCACTGTGAACGACACCAGATTATTCCTTTTTTTCAAATTCCAACTTAACAGTAATCACAGTATTCCTTTTTTTCAAAAATATGAAAAATACCCAATTCACTTAGCAGTAATCACTTGGCCCGCTTGGCCCTTATTCAACGAAACAAAACAGCACTTCGTACACACATTTCTCACAGACATTTCATAATTGCAACAAAACAACAATTTCAGCCGTGTAGCACAATCCTAAATCGGACACTACATTTCTCACAGACATTTCATCAAACACTTCATACACGCACAAACTCAGAGCATGTGATAGAACACTTGGGTTAGCCCTTTCGATCGATCGATCGATCGAGAGAGAGAGATACCTCGTGGTGCCGCGCTGGGGTGCGGTGGGAGTGGCGCCGCAGGGGTGCGGTGGTGGTGGTGTGTCGGAGCGGCTGTGGGAGTAAGAGAGGGAGGGGAGAGGAGGAGAGGAAGGGGATAAACCGCTTAGTGTGAGAGAGAGAGGCGTCTGTCTGAGATTTCAAACGTGAAGGGAGAGGCAGATTTGAAACATAAAGGGAGAGGCATGGTATTTTTGCAATTTAGGGAAAAACAATGGACACTTCAATAGAGTTGGAAAAATGCCCTCAACCTTTGGATCAAATAATTTTCAGCCCTTGGATGTGTTTGTGTTTGTATAGGGTTCACACCATTGTGTTTTATTATATAGATATATATATATATATTCCATTATACTATATATATATTCCATTATACTATATATATATATACACACACACACACACACGTGTCCAAGTTTTCAAATATAAATGTAGGTAGTATTAGGTACCATATAATCTATCAAGATTTCAAGTATCAAATAAAATATACGGCCAAGATTTTCTTATTAGAATAATTCAAGAAGTACTAGTACTTATATATTTATTAGTGTACTTAGAAATCTAGGAAATTAGATATTCACATATCTTTAATGCATATAAACACATGGGAAAATCTAAGAAGTGATTTATTTAATAAATCCTAGTACTAGTTAGTAAGACTAACTTATTATCCAATGGATAATATTTTCCCTTGCATTTTTTGACCAATGATAAAAGGAATAAGGTAATATATACTTGAATAGTATTTGAAATAACCAAATGTCCTTTAGGCATGTGTATATAAGTCTATATACAACTATATATGAGTACTTTATCAAATCTAGCACAAATTATCCTTGATAGAAAATCTAGGTTTCCTATTGTCCAATGGATAAAAGTTTCCCTAACTTTTATTGTCCAATGGGTAAAGGTTCATCTAGGGTTAGGTTTCTCCAACTAATTGTTTAGAATCTAACTATACTTGCCAAGTAGAATCTCTAGCCAAGAAATATAATTTAGGAGTCTCAAATCTAATTATGACGGATTATTAAAAATTTAAAAGGAATTTTAAAAGCAATAGTAATTAATTAAAAGAAATTCCAATATAAAATGAAATTTTTATTCATTAAAATTTTGAGTCGTTACAGATACCCAACCCAAACACTGTTATATGCAGGGGCATTTTAGATATTTTTCCAAACTTATTCACCAATTTGGTCCCCAGTGTATTGGGCAAGTGCTACATGGTCGCTAAAGTACTAATTTCAGACATTTAATTAGTCCCCAAACGTGTGAAATTTGTGTTTATAAGATCCCAAACTCAAATACAGTTGGCTTTTATCTATCACATGTGGGAACATCGTATGGAGTCCGTCACAAATAATTGGAGCACATATATGCACAAGTTTTTCTTCTCAAAACAAATGCCTTCATATATAGTACAGCCTCCCAAAAATTCTGAAAACTTAGCTACTATTGCTTCTTAATGTTGTTCCTCTACGAATTTTAAAATTCATATATGGAGACATTAGTTAAAAAAAGTAAATCAAAAAGATTGCGGTAAGTATTTCTCAAATCGATTTTGAAAATTGTATTACAGATCCAATTGTTAGAAAAACAAAGGCTACAAATAGGGTAGATGTTTGCAATTGGTACTTTAGGAATCAAAATGGCACCCATACATTATATTGGGGACCATAAAGGTAAATAAGTTTAGTAAATACCTTAAATGCCCCTGCATATAACAGACAAATCAAATGGCGTTTGGGTTGAGGACCTATTATACACACATTTCAAACTTTACGACTAAATGCCTACAATTGGTACGTTAGAGATCGACCAAAATGACACTTAGGCAATACATACGCGTACGGGACCAAAAAGAAAAATAAGCCAATTATATTTGGTCATTTTGCACTCATATAGGCTGATCAAAAATACAAATGAAAATTTCGCTCATTTTGTGCATTTTGTATTGGTGTAAATGATGTTGCCTTTCATATGTTTTAAACTGGAAAATGGGATTTTTTTCTAATTGAAGGTACAGTGAGATAAAAGGGAGGAGGCATCAACATAATAAGGGGATCACAAAATGCATGAACATAAAAGAAGCACATTCCAACTAATAAGTTGGCAACCGATTACAAATCACATGTCATAAAATACCCTAGCTAACAACTAGTCATCTCGCCAACACACTCTATTTTCCCATATCATTCATTTCATGAGTCAGCACCATAATAAACACAATACACACATAATGTTAACATAATTTCAATTTCAATACACATTTCAAATAAAATAAATAGAAATTTGTTTGATATGTTTATACGTTTTTCTTTTAGCATCAATGCAACTTTAATACATTAACTGCTCAAAGGAGTTTTCCTTTTATTCATGAATATCCCAAAATTGAAGATGGTAACTGAAAATTTTCTTCTTTAAACCTTTTTTTTTTTTTGAACCGCTTCTTTAAACTTGACTGACTTCAAATTTAGGTGTTCTGATTTTTCTTTTTTCCTTTTTTTTATCTGATTCCTTTATTTTTTTTTGCTAAGTATTTTGTTTTTCTTATCTTGTAACCGTAAGATCCTCCTGACATGTGGAATTGGACCCCTCCATGCTGCCGTCCAAAACTTTTGGCAGCCCAAGATATGACGGTGGACAAGCAATCATGTGGGCCCACACAATATTTTCTACTCTTGAATGGAAATGTACGTAGTGGAGTATTATTCAGTGACCCCTACGAAACCTCGCAACCATGTCCACAATCGGGTGTTCTACTTTTTTTTTAAATCTTTCTTTTTAAAAAGAATGTAATTTTAAACTCAAATATAATGAAAATGAAAAATAATTTTTAATTTTTTTACACCGTTTAAAAGATCTCAATAAAATCTATATTGGTAGAAAAATTATTTGAGTAAATATATGATATTTGATCTTGAAATTGTCTTCTTTATCTAAAAGTTCATTTTCTAAGAAACCGGAACTGAACCCACCTTCTATATTAATGGGAACAACTCCAATTTTTAAACATTACTAAGGAAAATGATTTTCATTCTCCTTTTTTTACAATCCACTCTCTTTTTTTTACTGTAACCACATAAAAAAGCATATTGAAATAAGGGCAAGATAGTAAATTCATGTGAATAAAGACAAAAAAATATATATATAATTGGTAAAAAAAAGGGGTGTGAAAAATATTTTCCTTATTTTATCAAAAACTTTAAGCAAACATAACTGCGCACACATTATTTCATAAAAGAATAATTCCCTCTTCAAAATTTTGCAATCACCAGACACATTTCATCTTTGAACTATTTGAAATATAAGAAAATTGAAAAAACAAGACAAAAGAAGGAATACGAAAAATCAATGAAAATAAAAAGGAAGTCCATACAAAACATGAATAAGTTGGATTCCAATTTTATTTTATCTAGTTCACCCTCTTCTTCCATGAGCCCTTTTTGTTGGCTCTATTTATAATTAATATTTACTATATGAGTTACCTATAGAATAGTTTTGCAAGATGTGGACCGAGATGGGCTTGAAGTGAAAAGAGTTTGGGTGTTCAAATTTCCAGGAGTCAGCAGGAGACTCAGGACTAATTGTCGTTCACCGAAATTTTGTTTCTCAGGGTTACAATATATATTTTACAATAAACTCCAAAATACCCTAATTTGGGAAACACCTAAACCACGCACATATTCATACGAACATTCACAAAGAGAAAGATAGGAGTACATTTAGGTGTCAGGAGATTGAAAGTAGATCAAAATCAGAAGTTCAACTTCCCTTTAGATATATACACTAATGTAATTATTCCAACAATATTAACGTCTGAGGAAAAAAGAAGAGGGAGGGCCTTACAGTGCAGTGTGTAGAGGAGGGTCTTTCTTTAGTGCTACACGTGGTTTGTATTGAGCACAATCGTTATGGTTTTTTTTTTTTTTTTGGATTTGATTCACCTATGCTCAGAAATTTGACCTAGCTTTTGGGAGTATCTAATAAAGTTTTCAAATGGAAAACCAAGATGTCAGCTCCTTGCCCCTTTCAAATTTCTGCACACACACACATGCACGATATGATATCTCTAATCCATTTTTTCTTATCAAAATTTAGGGGATAGTGCTAGGGTGTTCCCTTCTTGTCTGGGGATACCATATCACCCCTACAACATAATCATTGGAAGGGATAACATTAAATCATTCAAAAGTTTAACATTTTCCCCAAATGATATAACACTTTTATTATTATTATATTAAGCACAATACTTTTCAAAATGACATAACATAATCACTCGAAGGCATAACACTTTTAAAAAAATGGCATAACATTTTGTCTTTCTAAAAAAGTGTTATGCCATTATTATATATAGTGTCCCTCCAAAATAGCGTAACATAACCACTCGAAAGCATAACCATTAACTAATCGGAGGCATAATATGGGAACACCGTAAGAGGGGATACCTTAGGTGTTCCCAAATTTAAATACTCCAACTATATATACGTATCCAGTATACATATGTTTCATTTCTTTTGGTTGGTACTCATGGGTGTCTAAATTAGCTTACGCACACCTCGACTATTTTCCTCCACAATCCGGTCAAAGGTAAGCTATGCACACAAGGACTAGGGAATTAACAAAAGATTTTTCTCTTGAGGCCTGGCCCCAAGAAAGTGTTAAGTTTCGAACTCAAAATGTCTGGATTTACAGTTCATCCATGTTGCCAGTTGAGCTACCCTTGAGATATTTATATATAGATAAATATATACATATGCATGCATACACACATATATCTATACAAGTATGTTTTATTTGAAAGGAATTAATTTGTGAGTTTGAGAGGTGTGGGGGATCATCTTATCTTGGTGTGAAAGAGTTTATGAGGTTTGTATGGATTCCCAGAGTCACAAGGTGAAAGGGGACATGGAACCAGTGAGCCCCTCCTCTCCTCTCCCAAGGGGCCCGCCACACCCTGCATGCATCTCATTTTTATATACTTGGGAGAAATTTCAGGGGTTGTCCCACCACGTACCACCGAGAATCCATGCCGGCGACACCGCAAAACGACACCCATAACAGGACAATACACCCCCATTGATCACCCTCTCGTTTTACTCACCATTATTCCCTTTCCTTTTGTTTATTCCCACTGCATTGTTTACAGATTTAAATTCCTTCTTTCTGGTTTAAGAAATGGTAAGTCTACCTAATTCCCATTCTTCTTACTCTTATATTATATTTGCTTTGTATACCGCCTTAATGAATTTTCTATTTCAACATAATCCCATCCCAATCTGTCTCCTGCAATTTTTTCCGTTCACAGGTCAGATGGCATCATTAAAAGGAAAAATTACTGGGTGCTCTTAGGGCACCACTACGTGATGTCACAACACTCTTATGTACCATACATTTTTTGGAGCCAAGTACAAAATGTATGGATCCTACATACATGTATGATAGATAATGGTGTTGGAGCACCAGAGCGGTGTCCCAAGACTACTGAATAATTACTCCATCAAACGTGGATCATTGCGCATTTCTTAGACCTTATGTCGACATTTGAATTTCTTAGACGGATAATGATAATGCCAAAACTTCTTTTGTCAACACCAAAATTGTAGAGCATGAGAGATAATAACCTACACATTGTGCAAGTGTTAGCAAGGGTGAAAGAAAAACCGACGGACCGAAAAAACTAACCGATCGGTGCACTTTTGGTCGAGGTAAGGGTGGGTTTGGTCAGCTTCGGTTTGGACCTAACTGATCAATTTTTGGTTCGGTCTTGGTTACTTGAAAATTTCTCCACACCGAACCGAACTAATATTCCCTAAAACCATACCGATTTGGACGGATCAATCAAAGCCGTCCATCTTAAACCCAAAAAAGAAAAACAAATCTTAGTCGTCCATCTCAACCATCCATTTCAATCTTAATGTCGGACCAAAAAAATCTACCAAACCGAACCACCCCAAACCAATTTCGGTCCATTATTTTTTCGGTTAGGGTCGATTCCCGGCTACATTACCCCAAACCGATCGGTTCAGGGTGAGCCAAACCAACTGATTTTCAGCCCTAAGTGTGAGTGGTAGGAGAGTACAAATATGTTACTCTCTCCGTCCGGATTTAATTGTCCCTAGTTCTATTCTAACCGGCTAAAAAATGAGTTATATCTTTGAATCCGTAATGAATTTCATATCGAATATAGATCTTGTTTGATAGATCTCGATTAGTTCTATAATACAATGTTTTCGAAATCACGTAAAACATTATAAATTGGAAGATATAATCGATTGAAAAATGGCACGAACTCCAAAAAAGGACTATTAAATCCGGACGGAGGGAGTAATTTCGAATGAGACATAACCCGACAATCATTCATACGAAGTTCAACTAACAGACAACCTCGCTTAATTTAAATGGCGGGAAGCTTGAGGAGGAATGGGAACGAGATGTCATACTTCCATGAGATTCCGACATTTGGAAGATACAGTAATAGAAATGTACGTGATGCCATACTTTCGTGATTTTCTCGTTTGGAAAAGACATGAATAGGAATGTGATTCTTAATGACACATTCAACCAGGAATCAAATTCCAAGATTGAGTGGGAATCAAATCCCTCCCTTGTCCCATGATAATCTTAAATCCTGATTCAATCATTCAATCATTTAATCAATAAAACAAAAAAAGAAATGTTTATTTTGATAAATTTTCAAAATAATTGTTTCATGCATAACATTATTGAATTAATGCAAACACTGGAACGAAATCACGTCAGCTATTATATTCCTAGGAATATACTCCCTCCGTCCATTTTTAAGTGTCCTGCTTCGTAATTCCAACTTATTAAAAAAACATCATCATTATACCTTTCACATCAACTTTTTCCTCCACTTTCCATACTTACCCATCATCATTACACTTTTACTCACTAACTTTTCAAAATGGAATCTACTTTTAGGGGCAAAATAGATAATGCACCAACTTTTACCCACTAACTTTACAAAATGGACACTTATTAAAGGACAGCCCAAAATGGAATACCGGACTCTAAAAAAGGGACGGAGGGAGTAATTCATAACAATGTTATTCCTACTCCTACTAAAGAAGAAAGTTCCTAGGAATTAGATTCTTTATAATCATATCTCTATTTCTACTAAAACTAATTATTTCTGACCTCTCCTATGAAAATGTACAAGGGTAACAAACTGAGCTAATCCCAATTGATAGTTGTATAATAATTGTATACATTACAAATTTTGACATTGAAAGAACAATTTTGACGTTACAAAAAGTTTAGTCTTTTGCACCTCTGGTTAGGCCCAGTGGATCCAGCTTAGTTGAACCAAGCCAAAAGAAACCTTATGGACCTTTGTCAGACGAATAAAGCTTTGGATAAATAAAAAAGAAGGGTGGATAAGAGGTGGATATGTTACAAGGAATGATTAATTTAGTAGTGGGATTAGTTTAAATTAACCTTGTTTGAGTGGATATGTTACAAGGCAATTGGTCTTTCTCCACTCGGACAAGCTCATCCTAGGGTGGAGGTGGGATTAGTTAAGGCTCCTCTAAGGCAATTTAGTCTTTCTTCCACTACCAAACACCACCTTCCTTCTCCCCCTTCTTCTCTTATCCCCCTCTCCCCCTTATCTCATTCCTTATTCTCCAAATAAACGGGCCCTAATGGCTCGTTTTTCGGACAGATAACGTTTGTTTGGTAGTTGAGATGGGTAGATAAGAATGATGAATAATGAAATAATGAATCAAATTACATGGTTGCCCTTTATGTAATTCTTGTAGTACTCATTTCCCTTTTTATTGTGTATTCAAATTTAATAATTACAGTTGTATTTTTAAAATGTTAACCTACTAAATAACAAATATCTTTTTCTTTTACATTCTCAATATTCATATTTTAGTAATAACTAATATATTACATGATTCCAATATATTAAACACAGTTTATTTATACGTTTTAATATTTAATGTATATAATAGAGTAAAATAGAATAAATTAAGGCTCTGTTTGTTTGGATGTAAAATATTTTTTTAGAAAATGTTTTACTTATTTTTTTGGTGTTTGGTTGTGCAAAAGACATGAAAATATTTTTTTTTTTTTTTTTTGGGTAAAACAGCTTGAAAAAGAAAAAAGGCTAACCGAATATACAGCCTACAAGGGGCATACCCCAGGAGGACAAAAGAAAGAAAAGAAAGAAGAAAAGAAAAAAGAAATGAAAATTGAGGATGCCTATGCCAAGTGGCTACATAGACTAGTGGAAAAAGAACCAAGTGTTTCCTGCTCATCTATGTAGAGGAAGAGAAAACAACATGTGTGAGTATAATGAGATCAGTACACCATACAGCTCCAACAATGGTAAACCATACAAATGTCGTCTGTTACAATTTCCAAAACAATTCCAAGTTGGTAATGTCAACACAATTTATGAACGAGCCATTGAATGGCCCATCCCCGCAATACGATCAGAACTAGGGCCCCTCCAGCAATTGAACCGCAGATGTAGCAACATCTGTAGCAGCAGGCAGCCCCGTACACAGCAATCAGCAGCCAGGTTTGGCGTGGAGTTCTCCCAAGTGAACCCTTCATGGTAAGAGTGAACATAACAGAACAGACACAATGTCTGCCCGATTTGTGAGTTCTGTTGGACCAACTGAGACTGTACAAACTCAGTTCTTCCATGAGACAGCAGCAGCATAGTACAGTAATACAAAAGCAGTGTAGCATAGTCACAAGGAATAAAAGCAGAGCTGAGCAGTTCCAGGAGACTAATACTAATCAAAATATAAAGACAGAACAGCTACCATAACAGCCAATACTAATCAAAAGGCAGACAATGGGGAATACACTATACAGAGGACGTCCCCCTCTGCGAAGGGAGATCCCAACGACAGCCCCAGATGGTTAGGCATAAATTACAACTAAACAACACAACAGCAGCAGAAAACTTGATGGATTAGCTGAACCTGACCGAGCCGAAGAGGCAGTGAGCACAGCGGCTACAGCATCATCATCATCAGAAGCCCTAGTAATATAACAGCTGATTTCTACCATAATAGCAGCCACCTGCAGTGGCAAGAAGTACCAGGGCAAGCAGAAACAAGGCGCTAACACCAAAGCTACTAGCTGTTATACTTCTCCGCGGAGAACAGCAAACAGAACAGAGATGAGAAGCAGAATACAGCAGTAGCAGAACCAGCAATATGCAAGTTACAACACACATCCAGCATGGCCATGGCTAAACAATGCAGTCACAGCACAAAACGAACCTATGCCACGCTTAAATAGAATGAAAATCGATTACCAATCTGAGAACCCAAAGACTTGCACGACACACATGAAATGTCTACGGAAGACAGCATAGAAAGAGGAGGATCCTAGGTATGTATGGTCCTTTCCAACAACTCCCTCGGAATACTCACAACTCCCTCTCTTCAATACCAAGGGTCAAGGAACCACCTAACACCCTCTACTGAGCCTCACATGATGCCCCCACTAGATATTACCTCCACTCCAAAGGAAAGGATGAGGCTCAAGCACTCCCTCACTGGGGTCACACAGAAGGTAATGGTCACTCTCAACAAAAGCATTCTACTTCCAAGGACCATCAAGAAACCAGGTGTAAGATAACTACCTGTACTTAGTAGTAGCAGTAATAGGAGGTCAATGAGTGAGGAGCAACAAATGGTACTTCAGACCTCCAACCCTGTTACATATGAAGCTGGATACTTAGAAGTAGTAGCAGCAACATTACCGTTGCTGAAGTGGAATAGGACAGCAACAGCTCCCGTAGAATTCTGTGAAAGCTACTGTTCTGAATGCTTTGGTAACTGGATCGTGTAGAGCTGATCCCCTTGATTAGTGGACCTGTAGAACCAAATCCTCAGATATCAGAGTGGCACTTGATATCCGAGAACAAAATAAATGTACCATCAGAGTGGCACCATATATCTGCTATTTACCCCCTACTCAAAGAGGGATTTTGGAAAACAGATTCAGCCCAAATCAACTTTAAGCAAGTAACTCCAAATCTACTATAAACTAGCAACATGAGATATTATTCCATACTTAGACCCCATTCTCTTATAAATCTGGAATCATTAGAGCCTATGGTCAATTTGGGCAGCGACAGGAGTCTATTCTTTATCATGTTATAGATTTTGTGAACTATTACGCCCCAAGTGCTTGCGGAACTTTGAAACTTCCTCATATTCCTCTCAATCCATATGTGATACACTGTAACAGTGAAAATCAATCTGATGACAACACTCTTAAGTGATTTCCCTTTAAAAGCAGATAGATGAGAGATCCAATCTGCCCAAGACCTGGGAAACCATCTCTCGTCTATTCTTGCTAAAATAGTATTCCAAATTTGTGTGGAGAACACACAATTAAAGAACAAATGATCATGGCTTTCGCTGCCCGAGCAGAAACTGCACTGAGAAGAGGATTTAAGTCCAAAAAGAACAAGACGATCCTCTGTGGAAAGCCTACCTTGGATGGCAATCCAAGCAATGAAGCTGCATTTTGGTATATGACCAGAGAACCAAACAGTTTTATGCCAGGTCACCTTGGGAAATGGCTGCCTCAGTTCCTCCCAAAGAGATGCAATGCTAAATTGTCCATTTGGGGTAAGTGTCCATCTAATTTGGTCCCTTGCATCCCTCAAAGGGGGGAGCTGACCTCTCACTTCGTTCAATTCCCAAGATTGTGTGACCGGGAATGCCCAAGCGGAATTGAGGATTATTTGGGACACATTGGCGTTCATTGGGAGGCCAGAATCATACACAATTCTGGGTCCAAGCTTGTTCAACAATGGACCCAGAGGGTGCCAATTATCATGCCACAAGGATGTGCTATCCCCAGTGCCTATAATATGGCGAATGAAGGGTTGAACGGTGTTTCTTAGGTTAAGTAACTTCCTCCAAACCCAGGAGGGATTACTTGGCATCCTAAGACTCCAAAAGTTCCTTCCCTTTAGTAAGTAGGATTTAACCCATTGACACCACATTGATTGCTCACCTCCTGAAATCAAGAACCATATATGCTTAGCAACCGCAGCCTTATTCCAAATCGCCATAGATTTGAAACCAAGACCCCCCTCTTCCTTGGGAGCACATAGGTGTTCCCAAGCAACCTTAGCCCCAGTTTTTTTAAGGTCAGGGCCGGACCACAAAAAGGCCCTAAGAATAGACTCAACATCCTTAATTACCTTTTTAGGTAAGATGAACAAGGAAGACCAAAAGGTTTGCATCGAGAACAAAATGTTCCTTATAAGCTGCACTCTCCCAGCATATGTAAGATCCCTATTAGTCCAACTTCTAGTTTTGGCAGTAATACTATCTACCAATCTCTGACAATCAACAGCCTTGAGTTTAGTAGATAGCAATGGAACCCCCAGATACCTTACAGGGAGGAAACCTTCCTGGAATCCAAGATCTTGCAATATAGTTCCCTTAACCCTCTCATTAACACCAGAGAAGAATATGCTACTCTTCCTTGGGCTAGCGGAGAGACCAGAAAGAGCCTCAAACTCAGTCAATGCATTCCGGATGTGTTTGATGGATGGAATCTCCCCTTTGCAAAAGATCATCAGATCATCTGCAAAGCAAAGATTAATCAACTGATTATCTTTACATCGCCAATGGAATTGAAAAACAGGGAGCTGAGATTTCTCCTTGAGCAAGTTTGTTAAAACTTCCATCACAATAACAAAGAGATATGAGGACAGAGGATCCCCTTGCCTTAATCCCTTCCTGCCTTTAATGTGACCTGTCACTTCTCCATTTATACAAAGCGAGTAATTTGCCGACGATACACAAGCTCGAAGCCACTTGATCATGGTAGGATGCAAGTTCATTGCTGAAAGGACATCCCAGAGAAACTCCCACCTAACATGATCATAAGCTTTCATTATGTCGACCTTCATGGCACACCGAGGAGAAGGTGATGACTTGTGATAACCTCTCATGAGTTCTTGAGTGAGGAATATGTTATCCGCTATCCTCCTCCCTTTGACAAATCCCGATTGGACAGGATCTATGAGCAGAGGAAGAACAGATTGCAATCTCCTGGCTAAAATCCTAGAGATGCATTTGTAGATAGTATTGCAGCATGATATGGGCCTAAAGTCCCCCACCTTGGAAGGGTTCTGAACCTTAGGGACAAGAGCTACAATGGTGGAATTAGCTGAAGTGAGCAATTGTCCAGACCTGAAGAAGTTCTGGACAGCTGAGGTGACCTCTTTCCCAATGACAGGCCAAGCTTTCCTAAAAAATCCCGCATTGTACCCATCGGGGCCTGGGGCCTTAGAGGGATTAAGGGACCAGAAGGTCTCTTTGATCTCCAAATCTGAGATGGTAGAGACCATTTGATGACTTTGCTCAGGACTAAGCTTATTCCTGATTAGTTGCTCCACTCTATTTGGTCCCAAATGAGGTGTGGAGTGAGAAGTACCCAATAGCAGTGTGTAAAAGGTAACAAACTCCGACTTAATAACCTGAGGATCATGAGTGATAGAACCGTCACTAAGCTCTAAACTTGTTATTTTGCTTCGATTTCTTCTATTACTTACAGCTTTAAAGAAAAAGGAAGTGCATTGATCCCCAAGTTTCAACCACTGAATTCGTGATTTTTGCTTGGCTAAACTTTCCTCAGCCCTAAGCAAAGTGACATATTGCCTGTGTATCACCCTCTCCTGTGCTATGGCAGAGCTATTATTAGGATGAGATCCTATAATAGTTTGGATGTTTTCTAAGTCCTGTCTCATAGCACATACCCTCTCCGAGATGCCACTGAATTCATCTTTATTAAGCTGCTTCAGATCATGCTGAAGATGTTTGAGTTTCATACACACACAGAACATAGGATTACCAATAACAACTGACCTCCAAACCCTCTGAACGATTGCCAGAAAATGAGGATGATCAGCAAGGAAGTCAAAAAACCTGAAAGGCTTAACTAACTTCCTTGGATTAGGCTGAACATATACCACAGCAGGAGAATGATCTGAGATACCCGGAACTAAAAAATGAGCGGACGATTGAGTAAATGTTTTCATCCATGGCTCATTCACAAGCACTCTATCAAGTTTAGAGGCCACAAAATGTAGAGGGACCTGTTTATTTGACCAAGTGAATAAGCAACCGGAGAACCTAAGGTCATCCAGTTCAGAGGTAAACAAACAGTGATTAATGTCATCCATGTGAGGTGGCCACTGAGGAATACCCCCAACTTTCTCTCTAGGATGCCTGATAGCATTAAAGTCACCCAGGACCATCCAAGGTGAAGAGGTCCTGAACTGAGTTAGACTTTGCCATAATGACCTACGATCCAAAATAGAATTTGCCCCATAAACCATGGTGACCAAAAATAAAGCACTCCCATCTTTGGGTTGAACTTCACAATGAATGAATTGATCAGTCTGACCCAACACAGTAAGAGAAAATGCTTCAGGATCCCAACCCACTAGAATCCTCCCTAAAGCCGCTTGGGTGTAATTATTCACAAAACTCCAACTAGGGCAAATGTATTGAGTGATTCTGTCTGCCCAAATTTCCTTAACTTTATGTTCAATAAGGCCAACTAAATTAAGTTTATTAGAGCTCACAAAAGATTTAACTTCCTTCTGTTTAATGGGGTCATTTAAACCACGAATGTTCCAAAACCCTAGTCTAAAGGCTTGTAGAGACATACAGAGCAATATTAAACAGAAGCAAAAGATGCAAAGATTGAAAGAAGTACTGCATTAACTCAAAAGGATACCAAAAGGATATCAATTATTCCAGACTTGGAGGAATAGTTAAATTCCCTCCATTGCTGGAGGAACATAGTGACTCCTCCTTAGCTTGCTTCTTTAAGCGCTTTTTAGCCGACTTGGAGAGAAACTTATTGAAGCCAGCGCTTCCTTTGGAAACCAGTTCAGCAGCTACCTTGCTGACTCCGATATCTAAAGGATCAGGTGGATCATTGGCTAATGAGGATTTGATCTCCGAATGAACTTTAGACGGAGAGGTTGCTGTCTTGATACCTGGAGTCAATACCCTTCCTTCTTGATTGCTACTCACAACCCCTTCTAAGACTTCAAGAAGCTCATCTTCGGAATCACTGAGCTCTTCCCCAATGGAGTCTGGACGCGAACTACGGGATTCTTTGGGGTGATTACTGACAACTCTATGTTCTTCTTTCCCAACAGAAGTCACCATCAATGGTTGAACTGAAGGTTCGGGAGGGATTGAGGATGTGGATGGTTTGCTTGCACATTTGATGGTGTGATGGCCAAAGACATGGCAAATGTCGCACCTGGGAGGCAGTACTTGGTACTCTACTGGAACAATTACAGATTCTCCAGCAACAATAACTGTGACTTCATCCGGGAGAGATTGCTCAGCACTCACCTCAATACAAATTCTAGCCTTGGTGGATTTGGTATGAAGAAGGCCAGGCTGCTTTGCAGTCTTGGTTGTGGCTTGATCAACATGAATTGGCTTCCCTATTGTGCTTGCCACCCTACTCAGGCACTCCTGATTCCAAAGTTCAAACGGAAGATCGTGCAACTTCACCCATGCTGGTATTTTGGAAGGTTGATCCTGAGCAGGCTTCATCATCCGATGCCATTCCTTGAGAACTAGATACTTTTGGGAGAAGAAATACGGTCCTCCTTCTAGTACTTGCATTTTAGCTTGTTCATCTCTGAATTCAAACAAGTAGAACCCGGCTACATTAGGCTTAACAGCCACAAAGAGGTCTTTCCACTGGTTCCGAGCAGTGGAGACCAAAAGGGGGTAGGGCATGGGACCATCAAGGAAATGCCCAATCAAGTACCTGTTCCATTTTCCAACCTCAGTTAGTTCTATGTCTATTTCCACCCTAGCTTCTTTTCCTCTCTGTAAATCAGGAAAATAGTCCAATTTCAAATCCATAGAGGGGCTCTGTGATTGGAGGAGAGAAGCCCAATTTCTAGGTTTGGGTTTATGCTGATTCTGTCCCTGCCTGGAATTGGGAATGGACTGTTGCGGGTTGGAGGGATCCGAACCCCGACTGGACTGCCTAGGTCTGGTGTCTTCTATGCTATACCCCATATTAGGATCACCTTCCTCATAAGCAGTACCTCTAGCGTTAATCAAGATCTTAGGAGGGCTTCGTACCTGAACCTGTTTACCAGAGTCTATTGGTCGACCTGCCCGCACCTCCGCTTCTCTTTGAAGAGCTTCTTCGAAGACTTGTTGGAGTTTCCGAGAAGGGCTCGTTCTCTTGGAAGATTTTGGACTGAAATCCCCAAAATTGGTTGCCGTTGGCGTAGGAGCAGCACCCGTAGGAGTAGATCCTAGGTCGGATTCCGCAGTGATGTTCGACCTTCTTGTTTCCAGATCCATTCGAAGAGGATGAGATTGAGGAGATGTCGATTGATCCTGCTGGTATTGTTTTCGTCGAAGCTCATTAGAGTCTAGGGCTTTGAAGCCCAGGCCATCAGCAAATGAAATCGTACCGTCGGCCATATGAACTTTGGTTAGTAGACGAGAGAGCAGAGAGATCGCCCCAAATCGCCCCAAATCGCCATTAGTCTTTTTCAGTGGGTTCTTGCTGCTGGTGCTCTCTCTAATTCTTGAGTTGTTGACACTAGACAACTACTAAAAACTTTGCAGCAAGCCTTGAGTACTCATAATCCTGATCCTACCTTGATTAGTCAGGAAAGAGTGGTTTATAAGCAACTCCTCACAATGCTAAGGGCTGAGGAAAGTCTAGCTAAACAAAAGTCCAGAATTTATGAAAATATTTTACCAGGTAAAACATTTTACTTCATATGGTTGACTAATAATTACAGTATTTTAACCCCAATCTCTGCCACCTATGACCTATCCTTGTGTTTTCTCATCAAAGTCGACAAAATTTTGTATGGAATACATACGTACATACATACATACATTATTTTACATCTATCAACCAAACACTGAAAAATAAAAATAAAACTTTTTTTTTTACAAAATCATTTTACATGAAAAAAATTTTGCATCAAAAAATATTCTACTTTGAAACATATGAAGTCAGTCTAACAAAAAAACAATCTTTCGAAGGGTCTTAATAATTAGCAACGCCGGACTGAAGCTACAGGGGCAACATTTGATTGGAAGCTATAGGCCCACTGGTGGGCTTGCCTTGTCCTGTTGCAAGTGTCATAGTAATCCCACCAGGATAAGCTATCCATGATGGCTTGTCCAAACAATGGGCTGTAAGAAGATTAGGGAAAGAGATAAAAAAAAGGAAAAAACTTTTAAAACAAATGCACTTCTTTTTTTGCTTCCTAATTCCGCAGGGGGATAGAATTATTTCCAGTGATTCTATATGATCCGAATAAAATTCTGTTTTCACTAATTTTCTTGCACACCCACCATTTAAAAGTTTTAAGCTAATAACGAAATGCGTACCTAACAAATTCTGAACCGTATGTGATAGCGGAAGATTTTAATTGCATCTTATCCAATGAGGAAAAATGGGGTGGTCTGGATAAAGAGGATTGGGAGCTACGAGATTTCAGGAATTTTATTGATGATGACTTAATTGATGTGGGTTACATGGGATACCCGTTCACGTTGAATAACAAGAGGGAAGGGAGAGCTAATATTCGAATGCGTCTTGACAGGGTAGTGGTTAACCCCAGATGGCGTACAGACTTCTCTTTTGGGTCTCTTCATCATCTCAAACCGGGGGGCTCGGATCATTGCCCAATCTTACTCAAGTACGGACTGGATGTGGATTACAAAGTACCTCGTTTTATTTTTGACGCGCGGTGGGCAGCGAAGGAAGCTTGTGGGAGATTGTGAGAAATTCTTAGGGTACAAACTTTATGGGCTCACGCTGGTTTTGCATTCTACAGAAGATCAAACTCTGTCGCAAGAAACTTAGACGATGGAGAGCTAGTCAGAGGATGAATTCGAGGGCAAAAATGAATGAACTTCAAGCTCAGTTGGAACAGGAGAATGTAAAGGGGGATTTTGATCCAGTAGAGTATCGAAGAGTCGAGGATTGCATGAGAAAGGCCAGTGCGGAGGAGGAAGAATATTGGAAGAATAAGGCGAAGGTTTCTTGGCTGCGTTTGGGGGATAAGAACACCGCTTTCTTCCATGCCAAAATAGTTCAACGACGAGCAACAAATTGAATCAATGGCCTTGGGGACAGTGGGGGAACTTGGAGAGAAAGTGATGTTGAGGTAGAGGAGATTGTCACTGAGTATTTTCATCATATCTTTACCTTATCTAATCCATCAGGTTTTGAGGAGGTGCTTGGGGGCCTACAGAAATAGGTCACAGAGGAGATGAATGCAAGATTGTTACGGTCAACTAATTTGAAGGAGGTACGTATGGCTCTTTTTCAAATGGACCCAACATCATCCCCGGGCCCGAATGGCATGACGGCTGGGTTTTTTCAGAAATATTGGAATGTGGTTGGTTGGGATATCACAAACGTTGTTCACAGTTTTATGCACTCTGGAAAACTTCTTAGAGGTATGAATCACACTCATATCGTCCTTATCCCTAAAGTTAAGTGCCTTGTGAATATGACCCAATTGCGACCTATTAGCTTGTGTAATGTGGCGTATAAAATTTTAGCCAAGGTTTTAGCTAATCACCTTTGCAGGATCCTTCCTACGGTGATTTCTCCCAATCAAAGTGCTTTTGTTCCAGGAAGGGTTATTTCGGATAACATCCGACAGGAGCTCTTTCATTTTCTTAAAAATCAACGATATGGAGCGAAACATGGTGTGGCTATTAAGCTCGATATGAGCAAGGCGTATGATAGGGTGGAATGGGTTTTTGTTGAACATATAATGTTAAAGTTGGGTTTCCATCCGATATGGGTCGGCTGGATTATGGAATGCTTGTCAACGATCTCATATTCCTTCTTGCTGAATCGTCAGGTCAAAGGATATCTTCATCCATTGAGGGGTTTAAGACAAGGGGATCCGTTATCACCTTTTCTTTTTCTCTTGTGTGGAGAAGGTTTATCAGTGTTGCTTCAGAAGGCAGAGGAGGACCGGAGCATCAAAGGGGTTAAAATCTGCAGAAATAGTCTGTCGGTGAGCCATCTTTTCTTTGCAGATGATACATGTAGACACCCCAATCTGGGCTTCCAGATTAGTTTACTTACGGTTTTTGATTCCCCGATGATGAAATGGATCAAGAACACCTCGGGAATGATAGCGTGTTTGAGTTTTGAGTGTTTGCAAAACTCTTGAACCTAATCTAGCCTAAGCCACTTCAAAAACCAAAAACCCTACTGATACGCGCCAGGGCACAACCATCTCGCGCTGGGGCGCACCATTGCACGCCCGACTCACTCCATCATGCGACAGAGCGCCAGGGCGTACCATCGCGCGACAGACTGACTCCGTCGCGCGACGGTCCAACCTACCACCAACCTTTCTGAAGGAGGACAGTTGGCCACCAATGCAACCTCAGCCAGGCATCGTGGACTGGCTGAACTCCTTTGTTTCCAACCAAATTCACCTCCATCTCCTCCTATACATATCCCCTTTTGTTTCTCTTTCAAAGGGTTACAAAATTCAAAAGGTGAAAAAAACATCCCACAACCATTTTCACACCCCAATCAAGCACAATCACTTTGTTCTTCAATTATCAATAATTCAACCACTCAATCAAGCCTCAAACATCAAAGCTCAAGCCCTTTCAAACCCAAAACCAAAGGTATAGCTTACCTTTGTTCTGTTTCTGTTCTGATCTCTGAGGGGGGCTGGCAGGGCCAAGGCTGGTAATCAATACCAGTCTTGGTCCTAAAGCTAGCAAGGTTTCAAAACCATTGTGGTATGAACCAGTGCGCCACGGACCCACTCACGCAAGCGACTGTCCTAATCTGTGCTCGCTGGTCCGCGTGGGGATTGGTTCCTACTGTTTTGTGCTTTATTATGTTATAGATTACTGTTAAGCATGTTAAAAGCCAGTTTACTGCTTTCCTTTGTTAGAAACTGCGAGTATGTAATTAACTTGTATTTCTGTTGTTTTGGAGTACCCCTGGGATCATTCTGAACCTGTCCCAGAACCCAGAAATGTATAAACCAAGCACTGGTATGGTTGCGCCAGGGCGCACCATCGCGCACCAGACTGCCTCCATCGCGCGACAGAGCGCCAGGGCGCACCCTCGCGCGCCAGACTGGCTCTGTCGCGCGATAGTCTGCCTCTGACCAGTGAGTGGCCTTGCACGGGTAGCTCGGCCTTAGTCCATTATTTTGTCCCCACACTGTTTATGGGGTGTTTTATTAATTTGTAAGGTTTTATAGCCTTTAAATTGTATATTATACTGCTTATAACTGCGTGGTTTGTCCAGAGCCCAGAGGTTTTGAGAATAAGAGCTGTGGGTTTGAGCTCACCGGCGGGCGTGTGTTTTGGAGTTGTGCGCGCAAGAGCGAACATGCAGTAACTTGTTCAGTGCATTCTGGTTTATTCCTGCGCACGTCACTATAAAACAGAGGCCTCCCAGTTTGTTTAAACTCCCATAGGAGTCTGTTTTCATCCTATACTAACTATTCATCATTCATGCTATCTATCACATCCTGCAAACGTGTTACAGTTTTAACCCCACTTTAAACTGTTCCCCCACCCTAATTGGCTAAAGAATTGATTAATCAAACAGAATTGCAAACAAAATATTTTCGCAAATGCCTAAGTAGAGACCGATCTCCGGATTGGGCGAGAGGGGTGCCATAAAACTCTTCCCCTCTCGTAATCTGGCTCCCGAACCCAGATATGGTTATGACGGACTGGTTCCTTAACTTTTTCAAATCAAGCAGCGCGGCAAGTGTTTCGAAATACAGTTCCTGAGGTGTCGGACCTTCAAACCCGAGTAGCGACTCTGTATTTTTGCGAGCGCTTGACGTCCAGCTTAAAGGGCTCCCGCGAACCGGCATTTTCTCTTTAAGAAGGGAACGGAATCCTTTCCTAAAAGAAAAGGGCATGCTGCCCACAATACACTATTGTCTAGGGAGGCCTCTGATCGTGGAATTTTGAAAATCAAAGAATCTTGGAGGTCTATGGCAAGGTGTCGGGGCAAATTATCAATTCCGGAAAGTCTTGTTGTTTCTTTAGTGTCAATACTCCGGTTGATAAGCGAGACAGACTGAGTCAATTGCTGGGTATAAAGAGGGATTCGAGTTTGGGTAATCATCTTGGCTTACCAATGGATTTTAGCCAAACTAGGTATAAAGTTTTTTCATACATCAAAGACACAATGCGTGGGAGAACGAGAGGCTGGGATGAATTCATAATGAACCAAGCGGGGAAGGAGGTGCTGCTCAATTCTGTTGCGTTGGCCCTTCCGAGTTATGCTAGGTCATGCGTGAAATTACCAGCTAAGTTATGCAATGAACTTGATGCGATGCTGGCCAAATTCTAGTGGGGGTCAAAAGGGCATGAGAGGAAAATTCACTGGCTGTCATGGGCAAACCTTACGGAGAAGAAACACAGCGGCCATTTGGGATTCAAGGATCTTAGGTGTTTCAACCTAGCATTGTTGGCTAAGCAAGGATGGAGGCTTATGAACAGGGGTGACAGTTTGTTGAAAAGGGTGCTTAAGGCGAAATATTTTCCTCGTTGTAACTTCATGAAGGCGACGACTAAACCGAGTTCCTCGTGGACTTGGAAAAGTATCTTAGAGGGGCGAAAGGTATTGGACGAGGGTATACAGTTGAGGATTGGGGACGGCGTTTAGGTAGCAATTAGGGACCCGTGGATCCCCCGTGACAATGGCTTCAAACCCACTATTATTGCAGAGTTCGCAAGGGATTTTCGAGTTAGTCAGTTTATTGATTTTTCCAACCACAATTGGAAGGAAGATCTGGTGAGACAAGCTTTTGATTCTGATGATGTTGAAATCATTCTGGGTATCCCGCTACCTTGGTTTGAGATGAGGGATCAACTGGTGTGGCATTACTCTCCGAACAGTAGTTACAACGTCAAATCGGGGTACGAAGCAGCTCTAGCTCTCAGAAAAAGGGGACAAATGGGGCACCGGGAAGAAGGGGATGGCAGTGATCGAATGCGGAGAAAGAAGATTTGGAAAAGCGTGTGGGCACTTCCTTGTCAAGGTAAGGTTAAACACTTTGCGTGGAAATGCTTGCACGATATTGTTCCGGTGAAAGATGTTCTTGCCAAAAGGAATATGGTTAGTGATGTGCTCTGTCCTCTTTGCAAAGAGAAGAGGGAATCGGTCATTCATCTGATTGCGAGGTGCTCTTTTGCACAAATTGTTTGGAGAATATCTCCTCTGGGAGTAAACATGGACTCTATCGAAGGGAATTCAATGCTGAGATGGTGGGAACAATTATTAAAAAGATGGAAAGGTATGAACGAGCATAAAGAGGTGTGGGCAGCAGTGGGTGCGATCATGTGGAAAATCTGGAAGTGCAGAAATGATGAGGTTTTTAACAGCAAGGGATGGAGACCGGATGTAGCGTGTACGTCTGCGGTCTTAGAAGCGACGGAATTCTTGGAGGCAAACAGTGAACTGAATGTGAGTAGGGGTCACTTGCAAGCATTACCTGCAGAACATTACAACATATGGGAAAAACCCATGCGAGGGTTGTTTAAGATCAACTTTGATGGAGGTCTGGACAACCGGACCAAGTCGAGTGGTGCGGGTATCATTATAAGGGATGAATTTGGAATTTTCCGAGCAGACAGAGCAATTCATTATGGGAATTTGATGAGTCCAGTGGTGATAGAAGCTTTGGCAGCAAGGGATGGTCTTTTATTTGCATGGGAACGGGGTTTAAGATATATCCACCTAGAAGGTGATTCGCAATGGATTATTAATCTTATCCAAAAGAAGGAAGACGACAACAAAGAAGTTGGGGTGATCATTGCCGATGTGAACAAATTGAGGGATTCCTTTGATGGATCAAAAGTGAGTTTTGTTAGAAGAGTTGGCAATTCAGTGGCGCACTTAGTGGCTAAGAATGCTGTGAGAGGGAGTGGGATTCGTACTTGGGAATATTATCCACCCCTTGGCTTTACTCCTCCCTTTATGAGGACAAGGGCCCAAACTGATGTATTGATCGTTTTTTTGATGATAATATTATCCTAATCTTTGACCCAAAAAAAATTCTGAACCAAATGTTTCTCCATGCTCACCACCATTGACCGCCGTGCTCGTAACTTCCACCGCCATGTCTGCCACACCAAAACCGGTTATGTGCTTTTGGGGTTCTTGATTTTAGGTCCTAATATTCCAACACAAAGAATCAAGTTTCACCAATTCACAATTTTCAAGATTCTGATGGCTGGGGACAGAATTTTCCAAAGAGAATGGATAGAAAGAAATGAGACTCAATATCCAGTAAAACCCAATTAAGTTCCTTAAATAGTAAAAATAATGGATTTTTTTTTGGTCAAACGGTAGGATAAGATTTTAGAAATGATAGCAACGAAAAACATGGCATCTATCCCCGTGGAGGAAAGATAAAGATAGAAGCCACAAAAAGGACTAAACTCCCAAGTCCTACAACCTGGGCTTGATTACTGCCGAAAATGTCCAAAGTCTATGAGAAGCACTTTTTAGGAAATGATTCACCACCCATATCCAATCCCAACGAGAATAGAACCGAGTAGCTTCCGGCTTGGCTTGTAGTCATACGACCTTCCTACACGCCCGCGCCTGCCAGAATGCCTCCTTGGTTCGGGACAAAGCCAAGCCAATACATATCATAGGCGAAGGAAAGGCCCCCATTTCATAGTGCCCTGGGAACGCAAGTTTGACCGAGGGTTGGAGAGGAGAGGTGGAAGAAAACACTCTTCTTCGCAAAATTCACCTCGACCACATCAAAACCTCCAATGGAACAGAGGAATAGAGATCAGTCTAAGAAATGGTAGAAGAGATCTCTAAGGAGAAACAACGGCCAACATTCACAAGGGGTGAGAGAGTCCCACGCAAGGGAGAGAATCACACAAAAGAGAAAAACGAGAAGCAAAAGAGAGAAGGAAAAAAAAAAAAAAAACCTTCACAATCAACACCCAACAAATCCACCCCTCCCTACTACGGCGGATCAAGCACGCACAAGACAGACTCGGGCAATCACATCCGCAAGCTAATCCACAAAATCGATATGCACCTCAATGACGGAACACCAACTCTTTGAAAGAGATGGAGGAGGCAGTGTGGCAGTGGACAAGAAGAAAGGGTCGAGGCGGCTAGAGGCGTAGGGGTAGGGCGAGGGTGGAGGACGATGGAGGGATGAGATAGATCTCCAATCAAACCGACAGAGAGAATGCCCGAGAGGAGAGGAAAGGACAGCCACCCCTCCCGCCTTCCCATTTAGGGTAGAAAGCTTCTATAGTATCAATTTTCTAGAGTTATTGAAATGAAGGCCGAAGAAGCGCTAACATCGCCATTGGTAAGGAAGGGCGTTAACGGAGTTAATATTAGTGGCGGTGGTGGATTTTTCCTATTTGGGGTTTCAGTTCATGTTCATCGGCAAAGCACTATCATCATCATTGTTACTGGCGTTTAGGTCCATGTTCACTGACACCGTCACTCTCAAATGGTCTGCCGGTAACCTCAGTCCTCTCTTCGACCGCTTCAATTCCCCAATCCATAACAATCTCGAGGTTAATCTGTTTTTTGATTTTTTTATTTACTTCTAATTGATTATTCCCTTAAAATCTATAACTCAATTCAGTTATCCATTCAGTTCGGAGATTACCCGAACCCCATTTGGTTTGGTTATGGTTCATTCCTCTTCTCCCCGTTCGAGTATCGAGGCAGATTTTGGTAGTCTTTCAGTTTTGGAGATCGGGTACAAAATTTCCCATATCCGGTCCGAATGCCATCCCCTAGTAGAAATCCTAGAGGGAGGGAGAGGAGGAGGGAAGTGCCGGGCTAGGGTTTAGAAAGTTCTAGAGAGAGGGGCTCACATAACGGACTTTGTTTAGACTTCAGACTACCTAAAGTTTTCCGAGGGTGAAATATTGTCGCAAACAAAACCACTGGTACATGCTCTGTAAATGAAAAAAACAAATCGAGAAACTCACAGATTTTTCTGTTTTTATGTTCTCGTGGACGCTTGTTGTCAAGTTTGGTTGGTGGAGATCATTAACATAGAGAGTAGGTTTGAGGGGCGGATTTGGTGGTGTAAGGGCGGAAAATACGTGAGCAAAAAATAAAATACGGTTTAACATTTGTTGAAAATAAGGGTTATATTGTATTTAGATAAAATAGAATAAAAAATATCATTTAGGCGGGTATTGGAAAAAAATTGGGTCTAGGAAGAATTGTTTTTTTTTCAAAGTGTCACTCAGACTGGTAGTCGAGAGGATCGCTCTCAAGAGCTTCTCTCTAGGAGGGAGCTCTTCGTTTCTTCCTCCACCCGCCTTCCTCTTCGTTTCTTCCCATGGCGGCCCTTCCACCTTAATCTTCCCTAGTCGAGAGGCTCGCCACTGTTACTGGCGTTTTGGAGCTTGTTCAATGACACCGTCACTCTCAAATGGGTCTGCTGGTAACGTCAATCCTCTCCGACCGCTTCGATTCCCCAATCCATTTTTCTTTTCCTCCACCCGCCTTCCTCTTCGTTTCTTCCCGGCCCCCTGGCAGCCCTTCCACCTCTTTCCTCCTCATTTTCTTCACCACTCCTCATCTCCTACCTCTATGGTTGTATGGTTGTGAGATGGTTGAAATTTTCTTCCCCCAATTATAAGATCTCCACTCTCCCCATCATTTGTGGACTACAGAGGCGTAGATCTGGTAGGATTTAGCTCTTACACTCAATCGGTTCGGCGACGGAATTCTAAGCTTTCCAACGGCAGCAGTGTGCAACTACAGCAGATCTGGTGATCCAATGACAGGAACAAGCTTGTAACTCCAAATATCCATTCACTCTCCACCTGACTCCATGAGCAAATCGATGGGTTCGCACCAAAGCTGTTTTTTCCTTTCTTTGTAGTTTTACTATTTTTGGTTTTTTTACTGTATTTTGTTTTGTTTTTGTTGTAACCTTTTTTATTATTCCTAAAAAGTCACTAATTTGGTCCCTGTCAACATTTTTCTCATAATTTATCTCCCTCACTTTCTCTTCTATTTTCTTGTCTTTCACAACTTCCAAACACGATGGTAGACAAATTTACATATTTTTCCAGACTTGTTTCCTAACAATGACAAAATTCTCACCTTCAAGGTCTATAAAAAAAATTCCAAAAAACAACTTAAAAAACGTTTCCTAGTCAAGGATACTACCAAACATGTTTTTGTGATTGTGTTTTGGAGTCAAGGATACCATATTTCTTATATTCGTTGGAACTATCCCATAAACATGTTCACGAGGACTATAACAAGGTCTACATGATGGTCAATTGTTTTTTTCAATATAAAATATCAAAACCTACATTAGACTGGCATTGCACAAGCCACAAAGCACTATCAACTGTAAATAGTGTTCCCACATAAAAACCCAACTATTACAAGAAGAAGACTACCTCATCTTTGTTTTTTTCCGGGGAAGGAGTCGAAGGTCAATAGCCCTGGCTAATAGAAACAATAACAGTCACGTAAAAGTTGTACTCCGACATACCTTTCTCCAGCCCATATTATAATCCTAGCAACAGTGACGACAATATCTCTCCCATGGTCTTATTATCAGGCATATCTCCACCTTCAGTTTTCACTTCCTCGCCGGATTTGAGCACAGCAGCATCCAATACTAATTTCCGTTTTGCAATCTCATATACATTCTCATCAACCGTACCCTTGGCCACCAACCTGTAAAAGAATAAAAACCACCGTAAAATCAAGAATTGCTTGGAGGAAGAGATCGAGAGAGAGGGAAAGAGGAACCAAAAAACAAAATGTATTCGGCCCAAAAATTTGTTTCCTAGGAGACCAACACAAAAAGTCACTGGAATCTCGAAATACCATGGTTCCACCCACACATGCAGCAACAGATCAAAATTCTACAGAACATTGACTTGTTTTGGTTCACCTATTAGAAATATACGACAATGAATATTTCATAGGTCCCCAAGTTCGGATTCTTTCCACTACGTTCAGGATACATTGTCAAAATATTTCTGAAACGTTTCTTTCCCTAACAAATGGAAACAACATACCAAAATGAAATTTTGAGAGAGAGAGAGAGAGAGTCCCCCACCTGTAAATCGTAACCTCTTTTGTCTGACCAATGCGATGACATCGATCCTCAGCTTGTCGGTCAATCTGTGGATTGAAATCCATGTCGTGAATGACAACGGTGTCAGCTCCAGTCAAGTTCAAGCCCTGACCTCCAGCTCTTGTAGACAGCAAGCATGCGAATATTGATGTGTCATTATTGAATGTATCTACTACTGTTTGTCTCTCCGTGACCTGAGTACTGAAATTTAGAAAAGGAAAATAGGAACATATTATGGCATGCATAATGATCAAGGAACTCTACTTCCCAGGAGACCAAAACGACTCTAGTGATTTTACAGACAACATAGTACAACGAAGATAAATAATCAAACGTACCAAAACAAAAGTTTTGTCAAACTAGACTTGAAATTTTGTTTGACAATACCAGACAATTTTCGGTTCATTACAATATTATTTTAAGGCCATTTACTTTCCCCTTTCCAAACTAGCAAATCAACTATTAGGCTTTTGTGAGTTTTACTTCATTTGTCAGATTTTTACACACTTCAATAGGTTGAGGTTCATGTTTCTAAACATTGTTTTTATTTTCAATTTCCTTTGATCACTTTTGAAATGTTCCTGTTTCTGTGCAAGCCGAAAACAACACATCGAAACAAAACTTTGCTCTAGATAACGATTTTTCAGAGAAGAACCACCTTCACTCCATACCAAAGTTGTCAAATCCATTCCGTACCGGTGCGTGAACGGAACGCAAAGAGTCATGTTCCGTTCCGGTTGAAATACCGGCCTGTTCCGGCCAATACCGGGTGTACCGGACAATACCAGTCTGTTCCAGCCATTTTCCGGTGTTCCGGCCGGTACAAAATTACCCTCCTCTTTTTTTTTTTTTTTACATTTTATTTATGTTTATACTTAAAATATGGTAGATATATATTAAATATATATAAAATATTAATTGCGGTAAATCCAGAACGGTAACAGGATACAGCCCGGTACCGGTACGTACCATTCCAGTAGTGAAAACGGTACGCTGGCCGGTACAGTATTGACAACTTTGCTCCATACTGCCCACAAAGTACCAACCGGACTATACTAGTGTTTCTTAAACAAGCTGCAGCAGGAGAAGTATAACAATAATGCTACGGACACGCCTACTGACCACTCCGCTCTCACATATGCGTGGGGCTGGGCCCATCCAGCAATTAAATGTGTGGGGTCACACGTGTGTGAGAGAGTAGTGCTCGGTAGGAGTGGTCGATAGAAATTGTAAGGCTAACAAATCTGTCAAAAAAGTTAATTTATTTTTTTTCCTGCACAATCAATTCATTCATTCATTTTCTCACACATGGTCTCATCACAAAGAAGCCGTAAATGGAGACAAGTATACAACGGTTACCTAAGAGATCAGACATGAACATTTCGAAGTAATTATGAAGTCAACAGATGGTATAGTTATATCATCAGTCTGCTTAGCAAGGAAAAAGATTTCCAAAATCGGAGCATTAAACTGGTCAAATTGATATGGCTTATATCACGAAGACTATTTGAGGCCAAGCCAAGAAGTAGACATAGCCACAAAAGGTAGATAAGTGCAATGGTACCTTCCATCAAGGCGCCTGTATGTAACCCCGATTACATCCAAAGTCCACTCCAAGATATCAAGCATGGATGTCCATTGACTGAAAATCAGAACCCGATGCCCACTTTCTTTTAGTGATGGTAGAAGATTGGCTAGTTCCTATGACACACAAAAACAGTATTAAAAAAAATGTGACCACAAGATGTTATACGCTACCCCCGTCTAGTGCCGTTTTGTCAAAGCATTCTGAACCTCAATACATCACCTAACAAGGTACCTGACATTTTGCTGAAATCATAACATGCTCATCTGAAAGAACTCCCTTCTGATCAGACACACCATGATGAAGTAAAAGCTGCAAAGAGGTAGTCGGAACACATCTCAATGTCACATAAGGTAAATAATACTAAAAGTCGAATTCTCCAACCTCCTTTAAAAACCAGTCAAGCATAAAATATATTAGTAGCATAATATCATTAGAAACTCAACTGTGATAAAAGGGCACATGCCTATCGATGATTTGATCATATACCCCATACATTTAGACCAATATGACCACCAGGTTAGGTCCAGTAGTAATGACAAGGAGGTCTTTGGGAGAATTGGTCTTAATATTGCTCCACTTCTTAGAGGAGATTTGTTTGCTTGATGCTACACAAGGGATGTCGAATTGGAGGAATTGGGGAAGTTGCTTTTGGCGGAGAAGATAGCTTAGATAGGTTATGAAGAAGGTTGTTTTCTTTTTCAGTGGAAGTCAGCAATGTTAGAATAGTAAATAGTTAGATTAGCAGCACCTTGGAAGAGGAGGTGAACTCCTGACCTCCTTCGTAGTTAGATTAGAGCATCTCCAATGGGCTCTTAGACAATGCGTGCTAAAATGTGTATTGTCTTATAGAATATATTAAAAGTGGGACCCATATATGTGTGTTAGGCATGTGTTAGTTTAGAGATTCAATCGGTACTACATTGGTGTAGTTGAAGTGTATGCTAGAGTAAGTTAGATGCATATACAAATTTATAAGTTAATTATGGTCTTTTCTCCCTCCTCTCTCCCCCTTTCTCTCTTTGTCTCTCCTCTCCCTCACCTTTAGAGTTTAGAGTGTGCTAAGAGGTTCCCTAAACTTGGCACACTTTCTAGCACACGCCAAAATTAATACACTCTAGCACACTACATAAGACAATCATTGGAGCACTTAAAACACATATTTGTTGGTTAGTTCTTAGCACACTGCACTAATAAACTAGATACCACACCCATTGGAATGCTCGAATGAAGGCAGTTGGTTAACAAACATGGTTCAGGTTGGGAAGACCAAGCTATTAGTAGGTTTGTTGGGCCAAATGGAGTGGGGCTTAGGGCATTACAAGCATGGAAACGATATCAAAAAGTATCCTATTTAAAGTGGGAAATGGTATCGTGACTATCATCAAGTTTTCCTCGCTTGTGTTGCACAATAGAAAACCCTCATCCAACTATTAGTATAGTTAGCAGTATAGTTAGCAGCAATGAAGCACCAACACTCATAGAGTTCCCATATCTTTCTTGGACACTATGGGGATACACGACATGCTAGGGACACGTATGGGACACGCCACCACATAGCATGTCAATTAGTTCAAATTATTAATGGAGGGGCATGATACACATGGTGACAAGATAGGGACACATGATTTTTATGATTTTCAAAGCTTTTACAGGGGTAAAATAATTATAATTTCAGAAGTATTGGGCCAAAAGTGGAATACAAAACATTTGTATGTGTATAAGCATATATCAGTTGATACGGCAATAGGAATACTAACCTAAATATTTAGTGGTTACAACGTAGGTTAGCATAACTTAAAATATGTAAAAGTAATTGTCATGTCCCACATCTATGTTCGTGTCCGTATCTAGGCTACAGAGGTTAGCCTTGTGGAGTGGTCAGGGATGTTCGGTTCCGAAAGAGGAATGGAAGATGTAGTCCATGGAGGCCTTAATGTGATGATTTATGACACTCTCATTAATCAAGATGAACAATACTTTTTTCTGGAGGTTGTCTAAGGACGGAAACATCCTGGCTAATCCCAAAAAAGAACAGAGCGCTTATTCTACCAAGCTTTATGCATAGGTGGACAACCAACTTGTGCTTTGGAAGGGCAATATGGAGACGCAGCCCCTCCTCAGGTCACTGTTTTTGCCTGGATCACAGCATATGAGCGACTATTCTTACGGGTGGAGTATTAATAATCAAAGGATGAGGCACATATTTCTGATTAGGTGGACCACCATGGGCGAAAGGAATAGGCAGAGTATCACCAATCTTCTACATTGAACCGTGGCTAGGGAGCTTTAGAATCTGATTGAGTCGATGTTTGGAACTGTTTAGGTCATGCCCTTTTTAGTTGGAGAGCTTCTGGTGTTCTTAAGCTCATATTGCCCCAGGAATTCCGGAGCAAGAAAGAGCAGATGGCGGCATTATGAATTCATAAGACCAAATGAAGACAATGTGATAGAAGATCCTACACGAAGCCGTGGAGCGTGTAGCAAGTATAGATCATCGCTCCTTTCTCCATTTATTGGGCTCGAGAGGATTGTCTGTTTTATATTTCTTCTGTGCAGTTCATATGTGACATACTAGCTTCGGACAAATACTTGTGCTTTTTGGTGGATGTTCAGACTTCAACGTACACAACCTGTATGGCGGTTTAAATCGACTACTAATCACCGAAAGAACTAAATCATCCTTAATAGGCATCAAAAGAACAGGGTCCATCTGAAGTACATACGATTAATGGATTAGAAAATCTGAAAATGCCCTCCAACTATTTGACCAAGAACCAAAATAGAAGTAATATGTCAGATGTGCTAATTAAGACTGTCAAATGAACAAGGCCAAAAAAAGGCATTGTCAGGAAAATACCCGGTGAATAGAGTAGTCATTGTAGCTCTTAAGCTCCTCAATTACTCTGTCCAAGGTACATTCAAAGCCAAACACACCCATAGGATGCAACTTTTTAGCAAACCGGACAACATCTTCATCAGTATATATACGCCTCACCAGTAAAGGATGGTTTGCAATCTAGAATATAAGAAACACAATTACCAGACAGAACAGTGGGCACAGTCAGATCCAAAGAATTTAGAATTAAAAGCAAATATGCAACTAAAAAAAAAATGGGGCACCTTACGAAACTGGACAAAATAGTTGGAAATCTGACGCTGAGGGAGAGTGCTAGTACCATTATTAGTCTGCGTACGAGCACGACACTCCTCAACAGCTTCCTTATAAGCATCATCCTGTTGCTTAACCATTTCCACGTACTTAACCTGCAGCAACATATTCTAGCTCTTTAATAACAGGTGAAACAGAAAAAGGCATTGTCTAGTTCAAAACTGATAATAGAGAGAAGGGCTTCTGGCTTGAGACTTGTATACCTCTTGAATCTTTGGTACTAGTTGCTCCATTACATCAACTTTTAAACGTCTCAAAATAAAAGGGCCCATTATGGACTTCATACGGGAAATCAAATCCGTATCTCCCGAATTCAAAAGCTTTTTCAAGTCTACATCTCCAGTGTCAAATAGATCAGGCATCATAAACTCCAACAATGACCACAACTCCTGCAATCCAAGTCAACAAAAGCATTCCATTGTTGTTTAGGAAGGAAAAGTATGTAGGGTGTTAAATAACCCTAACACAACAATCCTATTTATATAGATGACTCACATATTGAATAAGTAAACTAAGCAATGTGGGACTACTACTAATACTATATTCTAACACTTTCCAGCTTGTTACATAGCAACCAACAAAATAATTATCTCAACTACTAGCAGCAATCACTAAAACAACCAACTTGCTAAAACGACGACCAATAACAACCAACGAAACGACTTCAACGATTTCAACAGCAACGATCAACGAACGATTTTAATGACCAACAAATCAACGAACGAATTCAACGACCAACGAATCAACAAACGAAATTCAACGACCAACAAACGACTTCAACGACAACCAAAACCAATTGCAACTACCAACCACAACGACCACGTTTAGCACCGCCACTAGTCTTCCTCCCCATCTGGAGATTTTGTCTGAGCAAGCGTAGCAGTGGCGGAAGAACCCGCAGTTGGAGACTGAATTGACATAAGGCGCTAGTATTCCTCTGCAGAGATAGTCACCACATTGTTGGCAGAAGAATGAGTAAGCTGTCCAGCATCCTGAGAGATCGCAACCTGATGAGCCTAAGGAAACCCTTGAAGATGATAACAATACTCCACAGTATGATTGGTGCCCCAACAATAAGTACACAACTTGGAATCACAGTTGCAACCACGGCCACCTCCCCCTGACATGTGACCTCCATGAGCACCAAAACTAGAGTCATAACCATCAACACGACGACCAAAACCACGACCACCAAATCCAGAATCACGGCCACGACCACGGCCGCGGCTAAATGAGGAGCCAAAACTACCAGAAACAGCGGAAGCTAATGCTGAAAGATCAAGAGGGGGCAGGCGTAGACACAGATACAAAAGACTGACGAAGGCGACTAAATACCTCACTAAGAGAAGGTAAATCTCGAGACCCCAAGAGCTGAGGATTAACAGGATTATAGGTGGATGATGCACTAAATAAAAATCGAGCAACCTACATACGCTCACGCTGGCGTCGCATAACCTTAATGTCAGATGAAATAGGCTCACAAATATTGAGCTCCTCACAAATACAGCGAAATTTGGCATAGTAAGCCTCCAAAGATAAATCACCTTGGGATATAGAAAATAAGGGCTGATGAAGATCATACGTCCGACGGAGATTGTTAACACCAGAATACATCTCCTGAGCCTGTGTCCATACCTTTTTGGCAGTTTCTAAGAAAACAAGTGTGCTACCAATATGTTCTTCCATACTATTCCACAACTCATATCGAATCCGGGCATTCTCAGATTCCCATGCCTTATAAGTAGAAGAAGTTTGTGCGGGGGGATCATCAATCAAATAATGATACTGTGTTTGGCCCAAATAATAAACTTCAACTGCTTTAGCCCAAACAACATAATTTTTTACCCTTCAATGGGGTGGAGGTAATAGAAAGCTTCTCCCGAAACAGTGAAGAACTAAATGAACTACCCGTAACAATAGAACTAGAACCGGAACCAGACTTTTGCTCAGACATTTTACCGAACAATGGAGAGACAACCAAAAAATAAAGAACTACCAAGCCTCAATCAACGAAACACCAACCAGAACAACTAATAACTAATCAACTGAGTGCCGAACAAAGTAATCCTAATACCCAACAGTATCAATAGCAATAAGACATTAACTAATGAATCTGGCAAACCCATAACCGCGATCAACAAATCATATGGTATAGAAATTCAATTAAAAATAGCGGAAAGACCGTTACCGAAACTGGAAACGAGCACGATAGCATACGCATATGAGAGAGACCAGATCTGATTAGCCATGAGTGATGAACAATGCTCGCGTGAACAGTGTTCTCGATGAACAGTATTCGCGGTGAACAGTGCTTGCGTGAACAGTGGTTAATGGCTATAGATTTCAGTTTGGGATTTCGATGGGTGGAAGAGATTAGGGTTAAGATAGAGGCCGGGATTAGGGTTGTGATTTTAGGGTTTCAAGGTGACATGATGGTGGTAGAGGGTGGCGGCTAGAGTTTTGTATATTTAAGGTGGATGGCGATCCTGCTCTGATACCATGTTGTTTAGGAAGGAAAGGTATGTAGGGTGTTAAATAACCCTAACACATAACAATCTTATTTATATAGATGACTCACATATTAAATAAGTAAACTAAGCAATGTAGGACTACTACTAATACTATATTCTAACATCCATAACCATATAAATAGAAATAATGAACTTCAAAATTCAATGTATAACTGAAGGATAAATAATATTGGTCACCAAAGTATGCAATCTGCGGCACTTTGGTCGCACATTCCAATTTTGCATACTAAGTCCTCAAACACTAAATGTAAAATCAGGTCCTTTGCACTAAACACCGTTCAAAGTTAATGAAGGAAGCCGAGGTATTTCAGGGGGAACAACCAATTGACAAGGATGAGATCCCCCTATGCTAATCACGGCACACCGACCCAAAAGGCAAATTAGTGAATAAATATGGCACAGATTAGAGAAGAAAAATGCTTTGCACCAAACAATTAAAGGTAGTAGTACCTCATTTTGGTTCTAAAACCTAAAAGAGAATGAATATTCTAAAAGAAATGAAGACATCGGAATATAACCAGAGGCAGCTGCAGAATAACGCTTTTATTGACAATGTCAGCCACATGAGGGCCACAAGCTGATTCCTTAGCTACCAATCGAATTTAAAAAATAATTGAACGAACTCGTAGTACTGATTTAAAAGGAATAGATGAATGATCAAAATTGTACAAATTTCCCATAATGTCTATTTGGTATCAACACATGATGGTCACTCTATTGTAGCTCTAACTCCAATACAAGCTATTTGTGCACAATATACGTTCCCATATAACAGAAATGCATGGCAACAATTACATCATTACATCAGATTTCAGAGTGAACTGCGAACTGCAAAGCAAGCATTACTTTGGTTAGTTACTGCACAATATCTGGCTTTAGTAACTTAAAAAGAAAGGTTATCACCAGAAGCATACATGTAAATCATTTTGTAGTGGCGTCCCTGTAAGCATCAGGCGTTGGTTGGCTTTCCGGGCAACGGACATTAAGTTTTTCCACCTATAGCTGCTTTTATCTTTCAAAGCATGAGCCTCATCCATCAGCACACAACTCCAATTCCAGTGTTTCAAAACTTTCCGGTCATCTTTCTGTTGAACACTGGAAAGATCGTAACAATGAGAACAATGCCAAATGAACATAGTAAAGTTTATGCTTAAAAACAAGACAAAGCAAACCTGCGTCGCTCAAAAAGTGAATAACACACGAGAATAACATTAAACGGAGGAGGAAATCCAGTCTTGCCCAGTGAGCTCAATTCTTTTGAATATGCTGCCCGCCCAGCCCCATGATACTGGAGTACAGAAAATGAGGGACACCACTTCTTCAGCTCTCTTTCCCAGTTTTCCAAAACAGAAGCAGGGCATACAATTAAATGGGGTCCTGGATCACCTTCCAAGTGTTTCAGCAAGGTTAAATATGTTATAGCCTGTTAAAAATAGCAACATTGCAGTCTTCAATTCATGGACACTAAAATCCACAGACACAAGTTTAACAAAGTAAAAAATGAGTACAAACTACAGAGCTCAACTACCTGTATTGTCTTACCAAGACCCATCTCATCTGCCAATATGGCTGCATGGAAAAGTAAAACGAAGGATTCAGTTGCACATAAAAACCTGGGTAGGATCATCAACACTGTGTCGATTGCATATCTAAAAATCAATCAACAGCTCAATACAGTTTTATACACGTCAAAATTGTTCCAGACCCACTCCATTCTAACATGATAAGCCAATTAGCATCAACTAGTAAGCATATAGGTTATGGTGGAAACTCATGTCCCGAACCGCACCCAACAAGCCTGACAAAGGAAGAATTCCCACCCTCTCCCAATCGCCTTCCACAGACCCACTCCATTGATGCCCAACATTCCCCAAACCCTTCTTCCAATGGTCAACAAAATTCATCCCAAATCACCAGAGGAAATTGTATTTTGCAGAGGAAGTGGATTCGAAGCCTTAGAACTTCTCTCTATAGTTTATTCTCAATTTATTATTTTACATGCTTTCACAAGTTACTAGTACCGATTTTTAAACTCCAATCTTTTCTTGAATTGATATCAGAATTAGTTGGAATTAGCGTAACTTAGCCATTTATCCCTATAGGACGACACTCACCACTACTCTCTGGAGTAGTAGTTACTTTTGAGTTCCATACAAACTTTGATACTGAAACTACACGATACTGCATTGTTCATTATACTAATCCTCAAATCCCCACGATTCAATCACGTAAAATGAAGACTAAAACTTTAAACTTTCTTCTTTGGGGTGGGGTAAGGGTTTAATCACAACAAAAGATTGATATAGAATGAAGCTTAGGACACCGCCCAAACAGCTACATAGATAAAACAAATCCCCCAACCATGAAAAAATAAAATAACAAAAAAAAAAGATGCAACCTATCATACATTAAAAACAGATACGCCAAACACAAGCCTTCTTACTCTAAATCCTTCAATCTTGCACTCTTCTTACTAAGATTTCTGCATGATTTCCTAGGATTGTTAAAAGTTAACAAAGGCTTTTTCTCTTCAAGTTTTTTCTAGTTTTCATCTGAGAAGATGAGGAGCACTCTTCATATGTCCACGAGACTATTACATCTCCACTAGCAACATAATGTGTCTAGAGGACTACATCTCTTTAGCATCAAATAGCACTAGTCCAAAAACTCTTACTAAATCAGTCAACCAGCTATGAGTCTATTTTCACTGAATAAAATAACATAAACATGGTGCATACATCGTAACAAGATCTTGAAAAGAAGTACCTCCTCCTATTCTTTTTTTGTACAAAAGAAGAAGAAAGTTGACACCAACAAGCTGGTAAGGTTTGAGAACTGGCTGAAAATCGGAATCCTCAGCCCCACATGCTGTATCCACGTCTTCCTGCAACAACAAAGATACTGCTAACTGAACCATAACACCCCATTAAACTGAAGTTGAGTGTCTTCTGATTCTAGTGAACATACAACCAAACAAGTTAAAAGTACAATTCTGCAATTCAAACCAATTTGTTTCCTTAAGTTCTCATTTTAAATAGCTGTGGCTGTGGATTCCAAATCAAGAGATCAGCTATGGATTCCAAATGAAGCAATTCAGTACTGTTATTCATTGACAATAGCTCAAACTTACGTTTGACAGTTCACAGAGCAATTTTGATATCAAGTTTGGGAGCGCTATCATGATGGATTCAAAATCACGGCCTAGTAGGAGTGATTTGAAGCCTATAAATCAAATATGATACCTATACAATAACTCCAATAACATATATCTCTGCTGCAAGTAATCCATCTTCCACCCAAATTGCCCAAGCCACGTAATATCAAACCCTGTCAATTTGAATCTACAAGACTACAACCCAAATGTTGCCAAAGATGCGAAAGAATGTCAGTTGAACCCTACAGGTCAAATAGTGTAGCTATGCAATAATTCCAATTGAATATAGCTCTTCTACTTGTAAACCATCTTCCACGCCAATTGCACAAGCCTCAATATATCACACCCTATCAATCGGAATCTACAAGACTACAACCCAAATAGAGCCAAATATGCACACACACAAAAAAAGGTAGCCAAATATGCGGAAAAAGGTCAGTTAAACCATCAATGTCAAATATAATGGATATGCAATAATTCCAATAAGATACATCACTTCTGCTTCTAACCCATCTTCAACCCCAATTGCAAAAGCCACGCCGTATCAAACCCTACCAATTCCAAGACTACAACCAGGGGCGGACGTAGGAGGTGCAAGCAGCGGCGGAGGGGGGGCTGCACACCTCCCAATTATCTCACCAACTATCCTATATATTGAAATTAATTTGGAAAAATTCTAAAGGAAGTCTCCAAGTCTCTTGAGCGAATAAGGAGTCCATAAATTTTCTGTGTGGAAAAATAACCCTAATATTTCAAGTTATCAATCATTTTTCCATCGTGGTAATAAACATAAATGCAATTATGCATATGTGCAGTACACAATCTCGTCTACTTTTCAGAACTAGTAAGTAGCAATATTTGTATCATAGACTATATTTTTTGTTACTTATGTAAATAAACATGTGATTCGAGCCCATGCTTAGCGCCAATCCTATGTCTACAACCCAAACGGAGCCCAAAAATGCGAAAAGGTCAGAAATACCAATGACACATAACAATCACCTGAGTGACAATCCTCACAGAAGAAGCCTCGACTTCGGAGTACCGATCATAAGCGGCGGCTGCCGGCCCAGAGCCATACAACTCGCTCCGAAGCTCAGCCGATATCTTGGCGCAATTCTGCAGAGCCTTCCCGACCACATCACTCTCCTCCACCATCTCCTCTAACTCCTCCTCCTCCTCCACTCGAACCACCTCCACCTCGTTAAAATCACCGTCACTGTCCTCGTCGACAACGAACTTCCGCCCGCGAAACGTGGGCGGCGGCGGCCCCTCCGCGTCGTCGTCCTCCAGGTCGTCGTCGACCAGGTTCCCGTCGAAGTTCTCCACTTGCGCGAGGAGCGAGTCGTCGCTGCTGGAACTGGAGACGGACTGAAACGTCGACGATGATCGAAAGGCGAAGGACTCGATGGGAGGAGGAGGAGGAGGAGGAGGAGGAGGGGGGTTGGATGGTTTTTTGAGGACGCGGGAGGGGTCGAAGGAGGAGTGGTTTTCCCACTCGTCGTCGGAGATTTCGACGTAAGGGCGCTTCATTTTTGGAAACCCTAGCCTAGCAGTGGTGAAACGGTACTGTGGGGTTTTTCGGAGGGAGTGGAAATGGGAAGACCCGCCATTTTCAAGTGGGGGAAAAGGAGGAGCGACGCGATTATTTTGAGGTTGCGTTTGGATTTGGGGTTAGGTTAAGAGGGCTTTGTGGGACGAGGGAGGACGGGTTTGACCTGGGAAGGAAGGGCCTCGTGAAGTGAACAAACAAAAAAAATTGACGAGGCAACCCGTATCTTAGATAAATCTTCCCCCTCCTACTGGGAGTATTTTAGATAGAGATTTTTTATGAAAATATCTCTCGAACTATCATTCATTTTGTTAGTTCACTTCGGAACTGTCATAATTATTTACTTTGTCTTCAAATTATACAAAAACCTTCTTATTTCATGCTACCACTAACGCCATCCACTATTTTGGACGGCAAAACATAGCATGTGATGTGCATGCGGGTGCCTAAAGGGCAAAAATGACTTTTAACTTTTCTCTTTTTCATTCTAGCGCCAAACCTGAGTGTAGTTCCCTCCAATTTGGGTTCCATATACCCCCTGATAAAGATGGAAAAACAGAGCTCTTCCCTTTCTCTCTTACCTGCATCCCCATCCATGGCTTCCAAAAAGAGAGCCCTCCCCTTACCTCCATCTCCCAGCCCTCCACTCTCCTACATACCTTAGCCACTATCCCTGAACCCCATCTCCTGAATCAACCATTGAGTTTGATTCGGATACTGAATCCACAAACTCTATGCCAATTCCTCATCTTTTCATGATAAACCTAGAAAACCCTGAGGAACATGTTGACGATCCCATCATTGAAGAAGGTCCTGAGTTTGAAGCACCTCTAGAAATTCCAACTTTTGATTCCTTCTCACATTCCAACATCCATACCCAAGGTTTCTCCTTTGATACCATTCCCCCATCAAAATAGTTGGATAAACTTTATGAGATACATGCTTGGTGCACAGCTGCTATGCTTTCCCCAAACGCTACACTAAGTGATGTCATTACTAAGTTTACAGTAAAATTTCTTGGCCATCTACGTCAGTGGTACTTAGCTCTTGGTGAGTACCAACAGCTGCAGCTGAAACAACTTCCAACCCTTGATCAATTCATCTCAGTCCTACATACTGAGTTCCTTGGAGATCATAACAACACGAAAGAGTTCGTTCGAGAGGAATATCTCAGCATGAAGTGCTGTTCATTCAAAAGAAAGGACTTGGAGATCCATTATGACCGCATGTCTCAGAGATTTTATCTTCTCAACGGCATGGATGATGTCAACCTCAAGCAAACTTTTCTCAATTCCCTTCCTGAACCATTGGGAAATGAGACAACAAGGCTACTTCAAACAAAAGGATTGACACTGAATGCAACATCTCTTGGCGGTATTTACCAGCACTTTTTGATTGCTCTGGAAAAATTGTGCAATCATCAAAAATTCCTCAGAACTCTTGAAGAACAGGGAAAACTTCTTGGCAAAGCATGTGACCGGCCAGACTTATCTATAAAGTGCAAAGACAAGAAGTGCAGTTGCCAACCTTCATATCGGAAGTCCAAACACTTTCAGAAATGGAAATTCCGATCCCCTGGCATGTTTTCAAAGTTTTCTAAATCTGGCAAGTTCTCACGCCAGAAAAAATGGAAATTCTTCAAGAAGAAGAAGTTCAGAGGGCAGCGAAAGTCTGATCGCTGTTATATATGCAGAAAGAAAGGCACTATGCTAAACAGTGTCCCAATAAAGCAGCACGAGACAAAATGATGAGCTCTTTGGCTCTCAATGACGATGATCTTGAAAATACTGATGTCGAATCCCTATTTTCCATCGATGATGAAGCAACAGATGAAGCAGTCCTTGCATTCACCTTTGATGATTCCTCATCAGAATCAGGTGATTCTTCTGATGATTCTGACTCAGTCCCCTATGAAATCCAAGCCTTTGAGTTCTCAAACATCATGCTGGCTCAATCTTTAGCCAGGGTCAAAATCTTACTTGGCAAGTATGAGAAACCCATACCAGTTATCGCTTTATTTGATACTGGTGCAGCAACCTCCATTCTCAACCCAGCAATCCTCCCCAGATCCTATTGGCAATTATGTTTCAGACCCTTTACAGCAGCCAATGGAGAAACTTTTGTTATCACTTTGATTAGTAAGCCTATTATCATCCAATTTTTCCCTGGATACACCATCAAATACCAAGTTTATAGTCCTGATCTCCCAGGAAAAGATTTATTGTTAGGTTTTGTTATCCTCCAAAATCTCAGCAAAGTCTCTTGCCTCAAAAAAGGCTTGAAATACAAAAACTACCTATTACCCTGGACCACTCAACCAAATCTCTTTTCCATCGAAAACTTTTCCACCATCAAAGAAGCCATAATCCAAACTTCTCGTGCCAAATCCCATTCTCAGTTCCTCACCAAATACTCCAACCCACTTTGGAAAAATCCAGACTTCTTCATTTCTCTTCCCTTTAAGAAAAATGAAGGCATCAACCCCACCAAAGCTACCCATCATGGAATGAACCCGGAACACTACCAATTTGCTCTTCAAGAACTTCAACAACTCTAGTCAGAAGGTTTAATCGAGCCCACAACCTCTTAGTGGGCATGTGAAGCATTTTATGTGAACAAAAAGACAGAGCCGATAAGAGGAAAGCTCCGCCTAGTTATCAATTACCAGCCTCTTAATCATTTTCTACAGGATAACAAATTCCCTCTTTTCTCGGCGAAGTGTTCTTTTTGCAAACTTGCCTAAAAGCTCAAATTTTCTCAAAGTTTGACTTGAAAGTAGGTTTCTGGCAACTGGGCATCCATCCAGATGATCGTCCCAAAACTGGCTTTTGCATTCCGGATCACCTACTTCCAATGGTCAGTCATGCCTTTTGGATTGAAAACAGCTCCATCATTATTTTAAAAGGCCATGATCAGGGTATTTGCTCCCATTCTATCCTCAGCACTCGTCTACATTGATGACATCCTGCTCTTTTCTCCAGATATTGAGTCTCATGCCGTCTTACTATAGTCTTTTCATTCCCTTGTCCAAATCCATGGTATAATGCTTTCAGAGAAAAAGATGCTTCTTGCTCAACCAGAGATTGATTTTTTAGGGATGCATATCTCTAAAGGTCAATATACCCTCCAGCCTCATATAGCCTCACAACTTGATCATTTTCCAGATGAAAATCTCACAGTCAAACAAGTTCAACAGTTCCTTGGAATTATTAACTATATGGCTGATTTCATTCCCAAACTTGCCCAATACCGTACACCTCTTGCAGCTCTCCTAAAGAAAAGCCATCTTCCTTGGTCAGTCCATTGTACCAAAGCTGTCACAGATCTCAAAGCCATATCCAAAACCCTTCTTCCATTAACTATACCTTCAGATGGGAAAAGAGTTCTTCAGACAGATGCCTCTGATCTATATTGGGGAGCAAGTCTTTTGGAAGAAAATTCAAAGCAAAAGCACAGAATTTGTGGATACAAGAGTGGTGCCTTCTCTCCAGCACAATTTCATTACCACTCTACTTACAAAGAAATTCTGGCAATCAAAAGGAGTATTGAAAAGTTTGAATTTCATCTTATCGGTCATCATTTCCTTATTGAGACTGATATGATGAGTTTCCCCAGCATGCTCAAATTCAAACAGAAGCACCTTCCAAAGGCACAGTTACTCAGATGGCCAAATAGGTTTTCCAATTGGAGTTTTGATACTGTTCATATAAAAGGAAAAACAAATGTCTTCCCTGATTTTTTGTCAAGGCTCAAAAAAGAAATCAACCAGTTTTCCAAAACAAAACGCTATTCATTTGTCCCCGGTTGTTTTCCCATGATTTCCTGTTTCCACCCAGTTAATCTTCCTATCTACCTTTAGTGTCATCTTTTGGGGTCAACCCTTCTATCCCGGTGTGTCCAAATGTGTCAAAGCCTTCAACATCTCTGTATTTTCAAATATGGTCTTGATGAAGGTCCCATAAAAGGTCTACCTTTTCATCCTGTCTATCCTTTTCTCGCCCAATTTGAAGTATCTTACCATAATGTCTTTTATTTCAAAAAAGAAGCATTTCTCCTCTTATGGTGTTTAGTCGATGTGTATACTATAAGTGTCAGTTTCAATAAATCAGCAGTATTGGCATATCTAGCACATGTAGCGTTCAATCAAGTCCAACCCCCAGAAGACTTCTTTCTGAAATTTCTCTTGCTCTTTGGAAGCATACCCTACTAGCAGCAGAAGATTAGACAAATCCCCATCGGTGCAGACGAAGACCTCCAATTTGCTTTTTGGTCAACTCGCAATAACAGATGTCTTTCTAATCCAGATGGTTTTATCACTTGGAGAAAGGAGTATCACACTACATTCCTTTCAGCATATCAAGAGTCTCCGAGCATTGAGATCCAGTGGAAATTATCTTGTCATGACTCAAACGATGTGTTCACTCAATGGATTGACACCTACAAAAGTTCCGTCATCTCTCCTCCATTATGAATCTGCAAATTGGAAATTTAATAATACTTATTCGGAAGAGTGGCGCCAAAATATCCGCTATCTTTCAGAACAGTATCACTTGACTGAAGACTATTCTGGAAGTAGTGGTTCAGATAAACCAGAGTGATAACCATGTGCTCATGCCAGCTGTCTCTTTTATGTGCTGTATATTTACTTTCGTGTAGTGTAATATAAAATGTGGTGGTGTTATCCTCTTTTCCGGAGAGGGTACTATTATTGGTCTTTACTGTTATTGTTTACTATTGTAAGATATATAATTGGCGGGTAGTGTTGGTATAGCATATAATTTGTGTGTACTGTCACAAGTGTAATAGTATAGGTAGGTTGTCAGACTTTGTAATAAATGTTACAGGAAAGTCTACGTAGGTAGACTAGTAATAGTAACTTGTAATAATGAAGGGTGTGAACCCATTGCGAAAGCAGTCCCTCCTTATGTTTATAAAAGGAGGTTGCCTCTACCTGTTGTAAACCAGACTTAAGCAATATATCCAGGGTGTTATATACTATTGTGTTCAATCTATCATTCTCTATTGATCCTAACCTACTTAGTGTTTGTACCCACTTCGTGTCTGCAAATTCTTCCCTAGCCATGCCTTCCAAAATCTGAGCCCTTCCCTTGCCTCCATCCCTCAACCCTTTCCAGCCATGCCTTCCTCTTCCTCTTCAAGCAATGTAAATGAGAAGTATTTACCATGGTTTTGCTTCGATGTATTGACTTGAAGGAAATGAATGAGATTGGGGTATTTCATGGCATAATCATAGACCAATACAATGGATTCACTATTAAACCTGCTCTGAATATAACCAAAACATGCTAAAAAAACTGTAACGACCCTGATTTTCGATCAGTGAAAATTTCGTTAAATATTTGAATTTTATTGTGGTTTGTCAAAATTACGTTTTTGCCCTTCAAATTTCGTTTCTTGACATTAAGCCCCACTTGACAAGCCTAGTTAGTTTCTAACCAACTCGTTGGAGGAATCAAGCTAGCAAGTCACCTAGTCACTTTCTCCTAACTTCAAATGGACTGTTTTGCCCCTCGTGAACCTTTTGAACCCTAGACTAAGAATTGAATATTCTTTTTCTTTTAATTATTTTGGTTTTATTCTTTGTTCGTTGGACAAAGATTGTTAAGGAAACTATTATCCATTGGATAATAGAACCCCATTTGTTTATATTAAATGTATACTTGGTCAAAGTACTAAGAATATTAAGAAAAATACTTGTTAATTACTTTGAAGTACTTTTGGGATTATTTTTGTATATAAGTTGCCTAATAACTATTATCCATTGGATAATAGAAGTTAGGAGAATTTTTACCCAATGGATAAAAGGGTGAATCTTTCAAGTACCATGGGGATTATTAATTTAGTCTTTCTTTTAACCCATGTGTCTAGCATAACCATATTTTAATTAGAAAGGTACATGGTACCAAGATTCCCAAAGTACCCTTTATTATTTTTTATTGGGATTTTGAACTAACTAGATATATGGGTACATATGTGTATATATATATTAGTACTTAGATGGTTAAAGTATTACCTAAAGTACCATATGCCTATTTATTAGTTTATTGGGCAAATCCTAGCCTTTAAGGTCTACTTTTGATCCTTGGTACAAAAGTACCCATTAGTTTATTTGTTTGTTTGCATTTTACATGTGTGTGTATATATATATATATATAAATATATATATTGTACTTAAGAAAGCAAGAGAGGAGAGAGGGAGAGAGAGAGCCGAATGGAGGGAGAGAGAGAGAGTGAGGGCCGGTTGGGAGAAAGGAGGAGGAGGGAGATTTGACTAGTACTTGATCCTTGATCTTCTTGTACTTCAAATCCATGGGAAACTTCCTTCCTAGCTAAGGCTTAATCTCCATTGTCCTTCCATGATTTGTTCACACTAGAATCTTATACAATTAACCTTGATCACACCTCCTTGCCCACCAAGTCTTGCAAGAATCACAATCTAGCCATGCAAGCCTAGGGATTTAGACCTTGATCTTCCAAGATTCATGACAAGTGTCATATTGAGGAAAGGAGAGAGAGAGGGGGGCCGGCCATTGAGAAGAGGAGAGAGAGCCAAGCCTTGCCTATAAATAGAAGGCCATTCCAAGCATTTCAACTCATCCCTTGAAGCATTTGCTCTTCCTTCTCTCTAGAAACCATTTCTGGGCAGCCTACTGTCCCTTCGGAAATCCCCAATTTTCTCCTTCTTAGAGTAGTTTTAGAACCAACTTCCTTCAGGAAAGTTGTAGAAAACTTCGAGAGCTTCAAGTTAGGCTCAAGAACCACCCCAATCGGTGAAGAAATGACAAAGATATTGTCATCCGAAGTTCAGTAAAATCTCGGATTTACAAATTCCAGACAGCTTACTGTCTTTTCCTTTATCACCGTTTTTCTCCAACCTAAGATCGTTTCTAGGATTTACTTCCTTCATGAAAGTTGAAGAGCGTTTCTAGAGCTTCGATTTCGACCCAAGAACGATCATATTCGGCCAAAGATTGATCGAGTTAATGCCATCCGAAGTTCGGGCCAGATTCCCGAGTTTCATCACCCGTGGATTTTCAAATAGCTCATCCGGCCCCGACTAGTTTCGGAACAAGGTAGGATACTCTTACCCTATCCTAAGTTTATGTATGATCTTCTTATTTTCCATCTCAAGTATAACGTATGTTGTTTTGATCTCTAAGAAAGAACTTATCGTTTGGAACGAAGTATTCGTATTTTGATCTTTTATGATGTTTATGAGAATGCATATATGAATTACTTGTATTACTTGTGGCGTGATAAAGCATAAGTGATTTTTCACTCCAAGGGCGTCCGAACATGTGGCGTTATGCTTTAAGCGTTAATGTGAGCATGATTAGCAATATAGAGTTGAATGATCTTGTTTGTTTACAAGGAATGATTTATGCTTACTTTTGTCCTGCCTCGGAGTCTATGCATGATAACAAGACACGAGAACCGAGAAAGTAGAAACATGACACCTAGGGTGTGATTAATGAAAAGGCGTGTTTGAAAAGAGTGAAATGTTTTGAAAAACCGCAATGTGGCCGGACTTGCCCATTGTGTGTGGTGTGTGTGTGTTCCAATGGGAATCCGGAATAACGGTACCATTGTGAGGTTGTGTGTGTGCGTTCCCATGGGATCCCGGACCGGCGGAACCATGGTGAGGTATAGCTTGGTTATCTGTGGAGAGGAGCCAATACAATTGTGTGCCAATGGGAACCCGGCGCGGCGGAACCATTGTGAGGATACTCGGAAACCCGGCGCGGCGGAACCGAGGTTGGGTGTGTAAGACTTGGTTATCCGCGGTACGGAGCCAATGCAAAAAGATTTTGAAAGGCTTGGCTATCCGCGGTACGGAGCCAATGCAAATGATTTTGAAAGGTTGGTTCTGTAAGTGAAAATGATTGACACGGTCTACGATGAGTCGCGTAGGAGAAACACGACAATCTTGGACACCAACGATAGTAGATTGACGAATGAGAGTGTGTGATTGTTAGCGTTGTTGTAAAAGTTTTCCTGTTGTAAGGTTGGTTGGGTAAGAATTTCCTATTGAACGTTATAGCTCACGGTGTTACCTTGTAGTGACCTTGGCATATTATATCGGTGGCGATGCTGGTATAATGTCAGTCCTTGTAGATGATCAAGATGAACAATACACTTGGAGGCCTTCGGAACTGAGGAGCTTGCCAGAAGGAAGGAGCAAGCAGAGCAGTAGTTAGGAGCCGTAGTTCTCCTTTGTTGATTATATGTACCCTTTTGAAGTATTTATGATGTAATAAACTCTCTTTATTATGTAATAAATGCCTCATTAACGTACCCAAAATTCGGGGCGTTACAAAAACCTTGCTCAAAACGTGGTACAAACCTGCTAAAAAAAACCATGCTCAACACTTCCGCAAAACATCACCAAAACATGAACAAAATCTGTTAAAAAAACCTGCTCAAAACATCCCAAAACAAGCTCAAAAAATTTGCTCAGAACATGCCCAAAAAACCTACTCAAAACCTGCTCAGATTAAACCCAAACCTAACCAAAATATGACCAACAACTGCAGATTAAATAGCACCTAAAACTGCAACCAAATAGGTCATAAATAGGTTCCAAACATTAACAACAACTGCAGATTAACTAGCAATTGAAAGTGCAACCAAACAATCAAAACAAACCATAGTAAATGCTGGCATTTCCTCTTCACAGTCACAGTCAAAACAGATAACATAGTTTCACTAAAGTGCAATACAAGTAATTATGGTATTTTCTCTCCCTTTTCCTCTTCCTCTTATATTTGTGTTTTGAACTGGAGTGACATCCATAGGGGCTTTGCATGTCCTGGTGTTGTGCCTTTCTCTTTCACATCTTGTACATTTCATTTTCACTCCAATTTTACTCAACTTGTAAGGATTCTTTGGAGGTTCATTAGGTTCCCTTCTCCTCGATTTCTTAGGCCTCCTAGGTTTCTTTTTAAACTCTGCAGGGAAGATTGGAGCCTTACCAGACTTCTCCCACATATCAGGCCCATTGAGGGGGTGCATTATGTGGCGGTTATAACTTGCTTCAAAACTGTGCATTTGGTACCATTGACTCACATAGTCCTCTGGCTTACCACCCCCTTGACCTATAACTGTTGTAGCATGCACACATGGTATTCCAATGAGCTCTCATCTTCTACAAAAGCATGTTTGTTGTTGTAGGTTGACTGTGTATTGACCACCATAGATCCACCTTGCTTCAAATTCCCCTTCCCCACATGGTATTATATTGAAATCACCATACTTCTTCTTCTTCTTCACTATCTTTTTATGCAACTTAGGTCCCAAGTGATCTACCCATTTAGTTGCAAATTCCCTCTTATCATGTAACCTATTCATGAAGTATGTTCTAAGTGTCTCCAACATGGTTAGGATAGGTTTGTCCTTAGCACACAATATGGCCTTATTGAATGGTTCACAGAGATTGTTGACTAAAATGTCACACTTGGGGGAAACCATAAAGTGTGACCTAGACCAATGGCAAGGGTTTCTGTCTGGGTGAGACAAGCATGTAAATGCCTATGGGTATTCTTTCTTTAGTTCTTCCATCAAGGAGTTAAATCAACCCACGTAGCTTGCCCTTGCTAAATTCCACATCTTATCATGTAATATCTGCCTTGGGAGTCCAGCATTCTTGAAGTTGTTATGCAAATGTCTCACATAGTGCCCATGCTCAATTGATGGTAGCAACTCCTGAATTGCATTCTCCAACCCCTGTGACCAATAATCAGACACAAAAATGCTTATTTGGGACCACAAACTGATTAAGAAAATGAAAATACATGGGACTCAAATCATCAATTAGAGCACATATTCCCATACATATGATAAAGAACAGACTCAAAAACAACTAATTAGGAGTTAGAGATTTTCATGATGCTCCTATACACTTTTTGTTTCAATTCGTCTAATTCTTGTTTCTTTTTCTTTGCCTTTTTTGAAAATTTGTTTTAAATTCTGTCAATTTTATTTATACTTTTTTGACTCTTCTCATCTAAAACAATTATTGATCCACAAAAGATTGTGAGAAGAGTAAAAAGGAAAAAAAGAACCCACCAATTACCAAGAATATCCATTATCTGTAAAAGTAATTTATTTAGTCCAAATGTCTCAATGTTAATCATATTTCAAAGTCTAGTTGATACCTTTTCCAAAAAAAAAAAAGTCTAGTTGATAGAATAGGAGAGCCTCATAGCCCCCTTGCCTGACAACAGCCATTATTGCTCTAGAAATAGGTTGCCCATTTGCTAGTCTCTCACTTCTATAAAATGAGAAAACAAATGGATGTTTCATCGTAACCCTAGTGATCAATCGTAAGTCACTGATCCCGTGCAGAATTTCGAAAGCTCTAGAGTTTTGATCAGTTGGGAGTACACTTACAGTTGGGGAGAAGACCTCCTTCCCTCAAGCGGTCGTCCATCACAAAATTCCCTACCAAAGTGCAGACAAACTCCTATCGTTCGGCTCTTCAATCGATCATCTGCTACGGATACGAAGAAGGAAGGAAAAGAGAGATTGTTGCATATCACAGAGCATGAGAGAGAGAGAGAGAGAGAGAGAGAGAGAGAGAGAGAGAGACAATAGGGTTTATCCGATTTCGTGAGGGAAGGAAGTGAAATCTCATTTGTGCCCCTTCAAAAACTCACGTGTGTTATGTGCTGTGTTTTTGGACGGTGGATGGCGTTAGGGGAAGGACGAAATAAGAAGGTTTTGGATAGTTTGAGGATGAAGCAAATGATTTTGATAGTTCAAGGATGAAGTAGCAAAATGGATGATAGTTCAAGGGATATTTTCATAAAAAACTCTTTAGAGAAATTTCAAATAGAAGTATAGAACCATCAACCAACTCTCGTATGTGGATCTGGATCTTCTCTACTATAAGTTTTCTTTTTAATTATTATTCTTAAAAGTAGTTACAATTACAATTGCAAGTAGGGGGAGTGCAATTGGCCTCTCTACATATTCCTATACACATAGACAGAGTTCGATCCCAGTAAGTCTCATCCCCTCCCTCAATTTCCCTAAAATAGTATGTAGATTATATATACACACCACGGATCCAATGAGGGATCCCGCACGGCCTTACTGTGCGGGACTCCCTTTTCCCGAGCCAATTTTGACGATCCGAGCTGCTCAAAGTGTGCAGAACGAGATTTTAAGAGTACCCGCAAGAAATCAACAAAAAAAATGATCGAGAAGGGCTTGATCCGAGCAGTTTTTTACTGAACTGTTCAATAAAAAACTGTTCGGATCAAGCCCTTCCCGATCATTTTTTTTGCTCATTTCTCGCGGGTACCCTTAAAATCATGTTCTGATCACTTGGAGCAGCTCGGATCGTCAAAATTGGCTCGGGAAAGGGGAGTCTCGTACGGCCATATAAATAGTCCAGATCTCATGAGGGATCCCGCACGGCCTTACCGTGCGGACTCCCCTTTCCCGAGCCAATTTCGACGAGTCGAGCCGCTTAAAGTGTGCAGAACGTGATTTTAAAGGTATCCGCGAGAAATGAGCAAAAAAATTGATCGGAAAGGGCTTGATTCGAGCAGTTTTTTTCGTGCGGGATCCCTCATGAGATCCGGATTGTATATTTTTTCCCTCAAACAAAGTCAAAAGTTTTCGATATTTTTTCCAAAAGTCGTGTCATTAATTGGGAAAATGATGGCCCATGATGTGTATTGATAATTAATACCTACCAAGGATAAGCTACAAAAATTTATTAATGCTGAAAATGTACTTAGCAGGTATTAATTATCAAAACACGTCATTGGCCATCATTTTCCCTTGGTTTTTACGAGAAGGATCTCTCTAGTCGATTTACATGGACTGTTGCCCATTTTTGGGCTCACTTTGGGCCTACTTCGGTGATCAAAGTCGTTTACTCTTTGGATATCGTCGAGAGCATTAACCACCTCATAAATAACGTTGATCGAATATCATTTGATAAATGAATTTCAGAGCACACTTAGATTGAGATAAATATGTTAAATGGATTGTGATCGTGTTTAAATCCTTTGTTTCTCCATATAAACATGCTCTTGAATACCAAACAATATCCAATTGCGACATAATTTTTTTCATGGTTAATGGTCTCAACAAGATCTAAAAAGTGAACAATTTTGATTGTCAAAGTGAGCCCAAAGTTGGCCCAAAAGTTGCCCAACATGACAGTTCATGGACTGGGGAGAAGCATTTTTATTTATTTATGTACGTTACCTGTAATAAGATATCTCAATTTTTGAATCTCACCATAAATTCAAAAGTCCTAATTTTACAAACAAATCCAATAACCTAAGATTGTTCTCTCTTATTATGAATACTCTCTGAACAATTTCGATTATCAAAGAGAGCTCAAAGTTGGCCCAAAAGCTGCCCAACATGACAGTTCATGGATTGGGGAAAAGTTGTTGTTGTTATTATTATTATTATTATATACTTTACCTGTAATAAGATATCTCAATTTTTTAATCTCACCATAAATCCAAAAGTCCTAATTTTACAAGCAAATTCAATAACCTAAGATTGTTCCCTCGTATTATGAATCCTCTCTCTCTCTCTCTCTCTCTCTCTCCATTGGTCCAACTATCACCAGTAGCTCACTACACCGTCACGGACAACAACCTCCCTCAACGAAGTCGTCCCCTCAATGAGTAAGATTGAATCTCTACATACACTCTTTTTCTTGGTTGATTTTAAAATATCAAATTGAAGAAATACAGGCTAAATTGACATTGAACCCTAACATTTTTTTTTTGATAAGAGTCATTTATTCATCACAAGCCCATCGGGCAAATAGATTAACCAAAGCAACCTAAACGTCGATCTGAAGCACCTACTGCCGAAGCAGGCCCCGCGATAACGCCGGTACATAAGAACCAATCTTGGTCTAGATAACAGAGGATCTAAAGAGATCCATAGCTCAAACCCTAAATAATTAAGCATCGCTAAAATCTAAAGGCAAAAAAACAACAAATCAACTAAAATCTAACACGTGTCATGGACAAAACCACAACGGTCACAGACCTAAACAAGATGAGAATTGAACACCACCGAACCATGGCAACTGAAGACCAGTCTTCTTCCAGCCGAAATTGTTGCACAACCCAATTAAACACCATCGGACTACCACCAACCCCAACAACACCACCATAACCCACAAGCCCCAAAACAGACATCCAGAGACACAAAGACCACCAACATCGGACCATTCCTCAATAGGCGCCGGGTTATTTGCCAAACACGATTCCCCACAAGATCTGGAACATCCAAACTGGTACAGAACCGGACAGGGGAAACCTGCTGGTAGAAAAGAAAAATGGAAAATAGCAGATGAAAAAACGGAAAACCCTCATACACCAACCGCACACCTTATTAGGCTCGTCGTCGGACCAAGAACAATAGATTTGGAGACGATAGAAGAGGAACGGGCCAGAGGAGCCACCATCCGTCGACGGAGCCGGCTTGAGGAACCTTCTCCGTCCTAATGAACCACCGCCCGAAACCTGGTGGTCATGGATGATGAAATTTTATGAAATCCATCTTGAAATCTGGGTTGTCATTTGGGCATAGGTTAAATTATTTGCCAAGTTAAAAAAAAATATTTCAACATGAATGGTGCATTAATGATGTTTAAATTATGAGATTTTTGCCTCAAGTACATAAAAGTGAAACTTAATTCCCATTAAGGAGAGATGGAATACTAAATTACCACCAGGTCCAATTTTGCAAAAATACATTTACCATTAATGGAAGTGTCACCCTAGGGTTTTACGGTATCCTAGCGTTTTAGGGTACCTTAGGGTTTTAGGGTACCTTAGGGTTTAGAATATCCTAGGGTTTAGGTTTAAGTGCTTTCATAGAGCTTTAGGATTTAGGTTTAGGAACTTTCATAGGGGTTTTAGCGGTTAAGACACTTTCATAGGATACTCTAAGGGTTTAGACATTTTTATAGGGTATTCTAAGGTTTAGGCCCTTTCATAGGGTACATTATGGTTTAGGCACTTTCAAGGTTTAGGATTTAAGCACTTTCATAGGGTTTTAGTGTTTCATTAATTAGAGGAGATCTGGTGGGAATTGTAAAGACCCGGTATTTTTAATAAATAATAATTACAAAAAAAAAATTATTTTGCTTGTTAGTTTATTTAATGCAAAAATTTATTTATGTCGTCGCACCAATTTTATTTCCGTAATCAATCGGGTGCTCGCATACCCGGCGAGTATTTTTCCTGATGTGTGCATGTGTTGCACCGGACCAAATCAAACCCTTTTCCCAGCCTTCAAATTTTCGGCTGAAGAGAGGGGAACCAAATCCCTATTTTTCCTCCTTAAAACCCTCTCATTTAGACAACACACCTTTACCCATTGAGTTAATACCCTCCATGCAAATCCTTACCATTTTTAAAATCCCCTGCCTCCCTTTTGTTTTGTTCCCAGCTAACTCTCACCATTCCGAGAGAGAGAGAGAGAGAAGGCAGCCATTCACATCTCTATCTTTTCCTTCCCCAGGCCAGCCGTGTGCCTCCACTCCTAGTCCAGCTACCTTCCGCCATCACCACCTCCTTTATTCTCCAGCACCAACCGGGCCACTACCACCTTTTGACCGAGCTCCGCCACCGCTCCGACCCGCCACCGAAATCTCTCTGAACCCCGTTCCGCCGGACGATAGGTAGACCAGACTCACCTCCCTACGTATCTGTTTATAATGTGATTTGTTGTTGTTGAATTTTGTGTTAAACACGACTGTATTCGGTCAAAAACAAGAAAGAACCCACCTCCTCTGTAATGGTTCTAAAGCATGAAATCGGAGATCGTAACCGGCGGAAAAAAAAAACTAATCGAATGGGAGGAGAAACCATTGTAGATTAACATAAACAGTAGTTTGGGTTTGATTATTGTACCCCGTAGTCCAAACTCACCTCCCTAAATATATATTATATTCCGTAATGATTGTATCATGTTTCGGTATGATAACATTCAAACCCGACGTCGCGGGTCGAAATCCGGCCGGAAACCCCCTGTTTTGACCGACTATTTTGCAGCTATTGTTTGTTTTTAGAATTCTTTTGGATAAACTACAGTTTACCCCACAAGTTTGAGTAGCTTGCAAATTCACGCTAAGGTAATAAGAAAATGATAATATAAGTCCTGAGGTTAAATAATTTTAGGTTTGGTCCTAGTATGAAATAAATATGAATTATTTTAAGTCCATCAACACCCAAGATGATTAAGAGTAAACGTAGATTTTAGTCTTGAAAAGCAAAGAGAGAATAAAAAGAATTACTTAATTTGTTTTAACCGCATGATTAGTGTTTTCGCACGGTTAAATATATTTAGCATGTTGGTATGTTTAGTTGGAATATTGAATCGCACGATTTATTTTATCGTATGATAAACTATTCGCGTGTTTAGTTTTATCGCATGATTTATTATGATTGATTGTTATTTGTCCTGTTGCACGAGAACTTAGAACGGACATTAGGTTCACTGGGGATTGGTGTACGTACATAGAAGATCACATAGACGATTTTGAGTTAAAGGAAATTGGAAGATAGGAGATGATGTGATTGGCGGTTAGCCAGAGGAATGATGTTTATATGGGATTCTTGGAGGTTATCCAGTGAATCTGGATCTATTGGAGGTTATCCATAGAGTCCAGTTTAGGAGAAGAGAAATGAAGCCAGAGTATGGTAGTTGATTGTCGATTCGAAACCTTAGGATATGGCATTGCGTGATCGCTCTTTTTGAATAGGAGGTAAAAGGGTGATATGTATTATAGTACCAGGTTTTGGTCTATATACTCCCAAGGTTACGGTTAGTTCCTTGTGGGCCCAGTGGTTACGGTTAGTTCCCTTGGGAATTCATCCATGCGAGGCGGCCGATGACTCCGACTAAGTAAATAACTTAGGCCGTTTCATTGGGGCTCCCGGTTAGGGCAAGCAAGGGCGAGCGGTATCATGAATGGCAATAGTCCTAGTGGTTAACATGGGAGGATGTTTCTCAAGGGTTGAGATTCTAGATTTCACTAAGTTAAAGGCTAGTAATTGAAATTGATCACTTGCTACTGTAATTGTTCTTACTTTAATAGTATTGTATACGTCCTTGCTTGTAAGTTATGGGTTCGGGTGAGTTTTGGCTATTGAGCGTCATTGCTCACGGTACTATGTTGCCCTGGTAACTCGAACGCCAGGTATTGAAGACGGAACAGAAGAGCCGTAGACAAAGAATGATTTGATGTCGACTGAAGAAGATATTACCGAACTCTGATTACACTCCTAGTTGCTCTGTAATTTTAATTAATAATTATTTCAATATTGTACAGTAAGAGAATCTGAAAATTTATTTTATGGTTGGTACATTGTGATTGATTGGAATTGACAAGACTTTTGAAATTTTAAATGCTTCAAAATTGAAATCCATTTAGAAATCTCATTTCAATATTTTTTAATGTCTCCGAATTTTCAGCGCATTACAGGAATTACTTTATATTTTCTGAATCTAGCTGTTATGACTTCTAAATTTATAGCTAAGAATAGTGCGATAAAAAAAAACACTCAACCACCTCTAAAAATAGTGCGATAAAAAAACAAGTTATTTAAATATTTTGGTGGAACACTCCACCAAAATTTGGTGATACATTTCAACTAAAATAAAGTGTAAAAATCACTTCTTTTCTTTCATTTCAAATATTGAAGTATAGCTAATGCCACCCGTAAAACCACACCCAAAAAAAAAAAATTATTAAGACAGACGATTGTGAGCTATAAGAAAATAGAACAAGTCGATGTGGCCCTTAAAATCCAAACTCATTAGGCCCAAAGGGACATAAAGGCCCATACGCGTGGATCAAGTGCTAATTAAGGCCCAGGCTACGGGATTTATGACCTGATAGATATTCTTTTGCAAGCCCATTTAGCAGTCCAGTTCTCTCTCTCTCTCTCTCTCTCTCTCTCTCTCTCGGATTTCCATTTCAAAGTGAGCACTTCTGTCCGAATGAGGCAAAAACCAAGGAGTATTTGCCACCGTTCATTGTGGGCCCCATTGAGCATTCACTTCAATAATCTGAACCGTTCATCTTGTGGGGTCCAAATTAATGTCTCTGTAGAAAATCAGCTTAATTGGATATCAATAGCTTTATTAAAAATTAAATTGTGGTTTATATAACGGATGGCTTGATTTTGTCACCAGTTTTAAGTTAAACTGTTTTATGACCGTCTGTTTTATAAACCAAAATTTAATTTTTGATATAGAAATTGATATCAGATCAAGCTGATTTTAAACTCAGACATACAACTTTACGGGCTCTACAAAATGAATGGTTTAGATTACTACAATTCGGAGTTTTTTTTTTGGTTTAAAAAGGAAGAAAAATAAGAGGAAATGTACTTTCTGGTGTATTAATTTCTGACTTCCAGTGGACTCTAAAGATTCAAAATTGGTTTCATTACAACCAGGAAATTAAAAAGAGCACATAAATGTGAGTGCACCACAATATGCTGGGGTTGTAATTTCATCACTTTATGCTCATCTCAGCTTTGACCACTGTTTGTTTGCATTCTCTTTTTTCTTTCTTTAATTTCCACGTGACGTAGGTATCCCACAAGTTGGTTTGGAAAATAGAAATTATTTTCCATGGCTATGGAAAAATTCAGATGAAGTACTCATTCATGCACTGAGAGAAATTAAGACAGCGTAGTTATAGCAAGTGCCGGCCAACTTGAAAAGCATTCAAAGCTTATAGCTCAACTATTTTATTAATTAATTGGACCTGACTACTTGTTTTTGTATGTTGTCCATTTAGGTTGGTGGCCAAGCTAGCTAGATGAAGAAAGGTTTAGAGGCCGTTTGGGAATGAAATTAATAAATCATAATGAAAGGTTTAGGGCGAACAATATGGACCGAGAGGCGAGCAAATGAGCTCGGGCTCTCCTACTCATGTTTTAAATTTGTACTAGAATTATAGTAGTTTTTATCTCAAAAGAGTGTAAAAACAACATGTATGTTCGCCCCACAAACATTATTAATTTGAACATTCCAACACCCTTCCCACCAAGAGTTTTGGGAAAAAATATATCACTCTTTCATACGTTACAATTTTTTCTAGTGTTCACTATTATTGGTCATAATCCAACGTATTGAACGACTCGAGCCAGCCAAGCCAATTTTAAACTTTCATTATTAATGTCCTACTGAACCGAGATTAGCGCACTTGTATCAAAATTTGTGTGCACTTTGTTTTACCTTCTTTGTTTTCCATTTTACAGTCTCAATCTCTTTACCTTAACCATGAAAGTTTTTTTGGACGACAAAAAAAAAATTTTCATTATCTCCGAAATTGTTACAAAGACAATAGGAATAGAAAAATGGCAAAATAAGAACAATCTTGTACCGAGTTAGAGACCCAAACTCTCTACTGGTTAGAAACCAACCAAAGACACCCACTCAGCCCACACCTAAAAGGCCGAAGCCCAAAACATCCATTGGGACGAAGTCAGCTCCTAAAGGGCCAAAGCCCAACCCAAAGGAAAACCCTAATCCAAAGAAGAAAAACCTAGCCCTAACTATAGCCACTGCCGCCTTGAACAAGCTCACCCGTCGCCCCATAACCACCGACAGCAAACGTTGTTAATCATGAACCGATTGCTTCCCAAAGATGCAACCATTTGAAAATCTCGCCATCACAAGCTGAAGAAGCCCCACCACGCCGTTAGACCAAATTGATAACGCCCAAGAATGAGACTGGCGGGAGCTTTGAAAACAGAACAGTCAATGCATGAGACCACTTGAGATCGAAGCCCCTCGTCTAAACCTAAAGGCTCCCACACCCGCTGTGGGCTCCCCGACCGGCGCGCGCCCAAAAGAGTCGCCACTCGGATTTTTGAGATGGATGATCTGAGAAATCGAGAGTCCGTTTGAAAAGGCATTTTGATCTAACGAAAATGTCGAGATTTTGGGTTCGGGAGCCACGTTACGAATGGGGAAGGTTTTGTTAGAAAAAGCATCCCACTCGCCCGGCAAAACTGGTCTCTACTAAACTCTTTCAAAAGAGGGATTTAAAATATCTTTTGGGAAAATCAAGCTCTTTAATAAACAAGTAAGGGGGAAAGGGACATGGGAAATATACCACGTTAACGTGCACGTGGTGCTATCTGTACAGGGATGGTAAAGATGATGCAGAATGAAAAAACTTTCTAACAGAAACTGTCTAGATCTCAGTTTACTTCTGCACGGCATATTGTAATACCGCGCACGGTTTTACAATATGCCATGCTGGGTATCCGCTCTATCTTTAGGCCATCGTAAGTTTCAAAACACAGCTCGGCATATTAAGTTGTACGCACGGGGTTTTTGACAAACATCAGATGGTGTTTTTGTCATTGGATCACTCTAGGAGAGCACTATTCCTTCAAGCCATGAACATAAATCATCTTTTATACATTTAAATCATCCAAAATGATCGAAGAAGCTTCATTTGCAAAACCAAATATGGCTTGTATATAAGGTCTTATTTTGAAAGCACAAACGCCCGATATGTTAGCAACAAAACAGGTTTGACAGAGGATGACTATGATCCAGACAGTTTCTGTTAGAAAGTTCTTTCATTCTGCATTATCTTTACCATCCCTGTACAGATAGCACCACGTGCACGTTAACATGGTATATTTCCCATGTCCTTTTTTCTCTTACTTGTTTATTAAAGAGCTTGATTTTTCCAAAAGATATTTTAAATCCCTCTTTTGAAAGAGTTTAGTAGAGACCGGTTTTGTCGAGCAAGTGGGATGCTTTTTCTAACAAAACCTTTCCCATTCGTAACGTGGCTCCCGAACCCAAAATCTCGACGTTTTCGTAAGATCAAAATACCTTTTCAAACGGACTCTTGGTTTCTCGGATCATCCATCTCAAAAATCCGGGTGCCGACACTTTTGGGCGAGCGCCGGTCGGGGAGCCCACAGTCGCGACTCTGCTGGGGAATATTGTTAATTAAAATTTGGAGATTAATACATGAATGAACAATTTTTCAAAAAGTCTGTCAAAACAGCACGCTCCATGCTGCTGAAGAACGGAATGGTGACGTAACAGGATGTTACATCCGACCAATTAGGATTGGAACTTTTACATTGTTCGCTTGTGTAGTTTTTTCCGAATTATTAATTAATAAGAGCGAGCCAAGCTTGAAAAACACTTTCAAAAGGAGGAATTTTTGATATCTTTTGGGAAGTCAAACTCTTTCACCCTGTACACTCTGCACCGCACAAGCCTCGCCAGTGTGTTTGGGCAATCTTGCCCGGTTCGCCGGCGACAAGCTCTCCCGGAATGCCTTGCAACCCTCGACTATGATAAGCCATCGTACTGTTCGACCATTGTCTTGCAATACACTTGACATGGGGAGTACATCTTGGCTCTAGTCCGGGGAACCCTTTTGAGAACCAAACCGGCCTTTGCACTTGTACATAACCATAGAACCATCCCAACTAGGACATGAACCCATGGCTAGGACTTATGTGATATACCCTGTTTATGTGTTTACCTTTCCTGTACATACATATCATTCATGCATCATTGCATTTTGCAGGCTAGGGGTTAGGACTCCTGTAGGATCCAGTCAGTCTAGAAGACTCTAAATCCATGGGGTTTGAGATACCTCTGGTGTTTGCCGTGCCCGAATGGCTCCCTTGGTCTAGAACGAACCTTAATGGTGCGCGTATCTGGATTCAACATAGGGAGATTGGCTCTGATTCCGTAGCGTTCGGAATTAAACCTACCTGACAGCACCTACTTGGATTATCGAAAATCTTCTGTACAAGCGCCTTAAGGGAAGACTAGATCACGGTAGGTGTTAGGCCTAGTTTATAGGAGGTTCGAACGAGGGAAGGGCAAACATTCATGATGAGTTGAGAGTTTCCCTTTTTGCTTTGTTGCCAGCTCTAAGATATTGGTCGACCGCAAGAAGAGGCTGTACTCAATTGGTTTCGTCCCTCTCAAAGACTAGTTCGCATAGACACCCTAAAAGGCATGGAATTGTTTGAGGTTCGGGTAGTGCAGGAAGGACAACCGTCAACAGAAACACCATAAGAGCCCTCAATAGAAATACTATTCGAAAGACCCTTGCCAATGGCTGACCAAGGAAATGGGGTAGAGGAGTTTAAGCAGAACATGGCTACTTTAGAAGCTCAATTCAAACAGTCTTTTGCCCATGTCAATGCGCAACTCAAAACCTCTGTTGCATCTATGAAAAGTGACATGATCATGATGATGGAAGCCATGCAAGAAGTTAGTGATAAACTTCAGGCCATACCTTATCCGTAGCCTGAACAACCCAAAGAAGAAGAGCCCGCCGTAGATCCTAAGATAGCCGCCCTTATGGCTAAGATCAGCAAGCTAGAAGAATCCGTTCAAGAAACCCGGCAACTTGGGAAGGGAGAAGTGGATATGAGCAAGCTGTGTTTGTTTCCTAACTCTAAGTTACTGGAAAAGTTTAAAGGTGTGGACTTTGCAAAGTTTGACGGCACCGGTGATACAAGGGCACACCTCCAGGGATGTGTTGGCTCTCTTTGCATATGAGGGATCGAAAAGGAAGCTATGGCGCAGTTATTCCATGAATCCCTGGCCGGTCCCGCCTTGCAATGGTTCCTTACTCTCGAGCCGTCAAAGAACAAGATTTGGAAAGACATTGGGACAGCCTTTGTAGCCCAATACGACTTCAATGTTGATCTGAAAATGACTACCCGGGAGTTAGAAAGCACTAAGATGGGTGAAAAGGAAAGTTTCGCTGACTTTGTGAAACGTTGGAGGGGCCAAGGCCGCGCAAATGCAAAACAAGTCAGCTCTCAAGGAACAGATACGAATCATAACCAAGAATCTGCCAAGCTCCTTCGCTCCATACATGGTTCCATCTCAAGCTGCCCTGAATTTCGAGACTTTTTATGACTCTGGTTTGGCCATAGAAGAAGCTCTACGAGATGGCACTTTGGAAAAGAAGGAGACAGGATCCAAGTCCAAAAGGGTATATTTTGGCAACAGCAATGTCCTTCTTGGGAACACTAATTAGGCTGGAACCTCATCCGTTAAGCCCGTAGAAGTTCAATAGATTTCTGAAAAACTGAAATCCCAAAACCGAGTTTTCACCCAGTTCAGCACTCCTAGATCTACGTTACTCAAGAAGCTTACGGAAGCCGGAGTACTGAAGCCTCTTCCACCACCACAAACCATTCCACCAAACCTAAACCAAAGTGTGTATTGTGAATTCCATCAGATGCCCGGTCATACCACTGACAATTGCATTCGCCTTCGTCATGAGATCCAAAATCTCATCGACAATAAAGTTATTGACACCACTCCCTCAGATAAGCCGAATACCATCTCAAACCCTTTGCCACAACACAACACCACTAGTTTCCATGTCAACCAAATTGCCTTAACCTCAAATCAAACCACCCAAGATTCGATCCAACCCTCTTCATCACCCCTGATACCGAGCCCAAGCCGATTGTGAAAATTCCTTAAGAAATTGCTCTCTGCTTCTTGGGAGAATGGGAAAACGCGTGGGAAAACCTTATTTTAGATTGGGAAGAATTCGAAATAGCCAACTTTCAGGTGGAGGCTGAATCCCCATTCGAGCCAGGATGGGAAGTTGACTGGCAGAATATTCATGCAGATCCCTACACGGGTTTTCTTTGAACATGATGTTTGAAGACCAGTACGAAAACTATTAGATCCCTCAAGAAATTCACGGGTGGGAGTGGGATCCAACCCCGAGCGAGTATCAACTTCTGGCTTAGGATAATCCGTTGGATACGTTCTCCCTGCCAGCAATGTTTGATGAAGGATACCAACCTGAGGTAGCGACTTATGTTTGGCTAGAATTCCACCCGAGCTTATCTGGGTATAGCATCGGCAATGATTTTGGGTATGCTCCGTGGCCTGAAAATCCAGGATTCCCAGAGTTAGAAGAAGAAGTGGCCAGTAGTGAATTTAATTCTATGGATTACCTTGAGGAAGAAGCAGAATCAGAACCATCGGTCACCTTTCCGAAAGATGTTGATGTTGCCATGATGAACTTATGAAAGGAAGAACCAGGAGCCAAAGCAGGACCTTGGGCTAGCTCTGAAATTGTCAACATAAGGGTGGGAAATGAGGAATGGATTGTGAACAGGGCAGTAATGGAAGCCGAACGGTGGAAACTGGAAGACCTTTGGGAAGATTTGGTTATTGCCGACTTAGCCTCCAATCTCCAAGATACTACCATTGGAACCAAGCGCAAAGCCCCCTTTGATTTACGGAGTGAGGAATCAAAGTACCGCCAGATTGATCATCAGACCCGAAGTGGGCGTATCTATCAACCTCCCAACCTCTAAGTCGGGGAATCCTCTAACCCCGCAACTTCACTAGCCAAAGAACCCGCAGACCCTTTCACTACCCCAGTCAAGAACACCTTCCAACCTTTTGTCCCACCAGCCAAAGAACCCTCTCGTCTTGAGAAAAACCCTAAAGGAATGATTAAGCGACAACTCGAGCAGACTCAGGCTAAAATGTCTGTTTGGGATGTGCTTGGTCACTTCACTCGCCATCGTGAGGGACTCATCCAAGCCCTCTCCCGCCTAGAGGTTCTTTCCACAATAACTCCCGATGAGCTTGTAACACTTATCAAAACCATACCTATCAAGCACGCCATCACCTTCACTGATCGAGACCTGCCCGCTGAAGGGACTGATCATAACAAACCACTCCACGTCACTCTGAAGTGCTGCGATAAATGGGTTCCGGTAATCCTAATTGACAATGGGTCCGCAATCAATGTTTGCCCACTCCGCGTTGCTTACTGCTTGGGGTACAAAAATAAGGACTTCTTTCCCTCGGAAGTCAAAGTCTGAGCATATGACAATACGCGTCGGGATGTGGTTGGGACCCTTATGCTACCAATGACCTTCGGATCGTACCAAACTGAGGTGGAATTCCATGTGGTAAACATCCCTGCTTCTTTCAATCTGTTGCTAGGCTGACCTTGGCTGCATCGACCTGCTATCATGGCTGTGCCTTCCACTCTCCATCAGAAGATTCGTCGAGGTCTTGAAACAGGTATGCTTACCATTCATGGAGATTCTGGGATCCGTGCACCTACCGAAGACGATGCCCCACTCTTGGAAATCCAGCATGGAGAAGAAGACATTGCCTTGGGTGGCTTCTCGCTAGATACCTCTAATTTTGTCATTTCAGTCAGAATTGATAATGACTTTTGTAACGCCCCGAATTTTGGGTACGTTAAATAAAACATTTTATTATAAAAACGAAGCGAGTCCAGCTCGTTATTACATCATAACTCCCGTAAGAGCTTTTGAAATACAAAATAGGGTAATAAAAGGGAACTAAGGTTCCTAACTACGGCTCCTCTTGTCCCTCCATCCTAGCGAGCTTCTCGGCTCCGAATGCCTCCAAGGTGAATAATTCGCCCTGTTTGTCTATCAAATCTGACATATTATACCGGCGTCGCCACCCATATAATATGCCAGGGTCACCACAAGGCAACACCATGAGCTACGAAGGCTCAATAGTAAAATCCTACTTACTAATCCTTAACTTATGAACCAATATCATAATAAAACATCGATTTCCACATGATATGTATATAAGCAGTAACAAAAGGCAAAAGCAATATCATATCCACATTTATTTCATAATTATCGTTGGTGTCCAAGATCCTCGAAGTTCTTCCTACGTAACCCATCGTAGACCGGGTTGTTTTTACTACCTTTCTTTTCCAAAGTCTCCTTTTTAACTCACCCAATCTCGGTTCCGCCGCGCCGGGTTCCCGAGCATCCTCACAACGGTTCCGCCGCGCCGGGTTCCCGTTGGCACACAAAACTTGCATTGGCTCCTCTCCACGGATAACCAAGCCATATTACCAACAAAGCTACCACGTCCGACCCTATTGGCAATCTTCACAAAGGGCTACCAAGTTCGGCCACTTTGTGGTTTTCAAAACCCACGCAATGGGCTACCAAGTCCGACCACATTACGAGTTTTCATTCACACAACGGGCTACCAAGTCCGGCCACATCACGGTTTTCATAATCCACACGATGGGCTACCAAGTCCGGCCACATCGCGGTTTCAAAACACATTTCTCTTGTTAAACACACCCTAGGTGCCATGTTTCTAACTTCCTCGGTTTTCGTGTCACGTTCTCATGCAAGACTCCGCGTGTAAGATTTTTCATACAATCATGCATTCAATCAAAGCCTTGAAATAGTACAACATGATCATCTAAGCTACATAGCATGCTTGAATCAAAACAACACACATCATGCATTTCCAACTTTTTATTTACGATCAAGGTAACTTCCAAACAATATGCGATTTATACAATACATAGAATTAAGGTGAAAAACTACTTTATACTTGGAAAAGTAGGTAAGGATAACTACCTTGATCCGAAACTAGTCGGGGCCGAATAAGCTAGTTGGAAAAATTCTACGGGCAGTGAAAGTTCCAAATCTGGACCGGACTTCGGATGGCAGTAACTCGGTCAATCTTTGGCCGAATATGCTTTTTCTTGGGTCCAAATCGAAGCTCAAGAAATTCTCTACAACTTTCGTGAAGAAAGTTGATCCTAGAAACGATCTTAGGTTGGAGAAAAACGGTGATAAAGGAAGAGACAGTAAGCTGTCTGGAAATTGGGAATCCGAGATTTTACTGAACTTCGGATGCCAATATCTTGGTCATTTCTTGACCGATTGGGGTGGTTCTTGAGCCTAACTTGAAGCTCTCGAAATTCTCTATAACTTTCCCGAAGGAAGTTGGTTCTAAAAACTATTCTAAGTAAGAGAAAACTGGGGATTTTCGAAGGGCAGTAGGCTGCCTGGAACTGGAATCCGAGATTTCTAGAGAGAAGGAAGAGCAAAGCTTCAAGGGGTGAGTTGAAATGCTTGGAATGGCCTTCTATTTATAGGCAAAGGTTGGCTCTCTCTCCTCTTCTCAAGGCCGGCCCCCCCTCTCTCTCTCTAAGCCTCATGTTGACACATGGCATGCCAACTAGAAAGATCAAGGCCTAACCTTAGGCTTGCATGGCTAGGATTTGATTCTTGCAAGACTTGGTGGGCAAGGAGGTGTGAACAAGAATAAACTATTGGTAGTTGTACATGATTCTAGTGTGAAACCATCCAAGAAAGGACAAGGAGAAGATAGATTTTTGGCTAGGAGAATATTTCCTAAGGATATGAAGTACAAAGAAGATCAAGAAGGTACAATCCTATCTTCTTCTTCCTTCCTTCCTTCCTCTCTCGCTCTCTCTCCCTCCCTCCTTGGCCGAAATTTCCTCTCTCTCTCTCTCCCCTCTCTCTCTCGGCCTCACTCCTCTCTCTCCCCTCTCTCCTCTCTTGCATAGTACAAGCGCGCACACACACACACACACACACACACACACACACATATATATATATAATGCAAGAAAGAAAATAATAGGTACTTAAGAGAATCCTAGGGTTTAAAGGCTACTAATAAACTATTATGTACCTTGTCACATGGTTTTAAAGAAAGGTTTAATTTAATAAAACCCCATGGTACTTTGAAAGACTAAGCTTTTACCCAATGGGTAATAAAATCCCTAACTTCTATTATCCAATGGATAATAGTTGCTAGGGTAAATATATAGTAAACTAATAAAAAATGTCCATTTTTAAAAGATAAAAGTACTTAGCCAAGTATACTTTTAATATAAACAATTGGGGTTCTATTATCCAATGGATAATAGTTTCCCTAACAATCTTTGTCCAATGGACAAAGAATAAAACCAAAATAATTAAAAGAAAAAGAATATTCAATTCTTTGTCTAGGGTTTAAAAAGGTTCAAAAGGTTTACGAAGGGCAAAACGGTCATTTTGCGGTTAGGGAAAAGTAACTAGATAGCTTGCTAGCTCGGTTTCTCCAACAAGTCGGTTAGAAACTAACTAGGCTTGCCAATTAGGGTTAAAGCCAAGAAACGAAAGTTTAAGGGCAAAAACGTAATTTTGACAAACCACAAGAGCATTAAAAAATAAAATTCAAATATTTAACGAAATTTTCACTGACCGAAAATCAGGGTCGTTACAATCTATCCCCCTTAAAACAATTTCGTCCCCGAAATTGGCACGCAAGTACAAATTAGGCTAGGTCGCTAGACCGGTCCTGAGATCATCGTCTATCCCCCTTAAAAGGAAACGAGTCCCTCCTAGGTTATATGTTGTCGCTACCTTCTAAGGGTCAAAAGTAGTTTAATATGCAACGGTACTCTTTTAATAAAGCAAGTTTTCATAGATAAGAATAACATACAACATAAACATAGAATTCTACTACAAGGCAAGTAGAGACACGAGATTTTCCTAAGACAAGTTGAAAACGATTCTAATCTACCACATCCTACATTTCCAAAAGATCACAATCGGCCTAATTGGAGTTGCCGGCTTCGGGTCTCGCCCATCCTCGAGATTCGCTACCATCTTTCATTGAAAGCTTGGCGCAACCGGCGTTCGTACTCTTTTATGATTGCGGCGAGTGCGGCGGCCACGACGAGAGCCCAATACCAGAAGGTGTTGGCACGGTTATTCACGGCGAACCACCGTGGCAGGCTAGTGTGAGCACTCCACAAAATATGATGAAGGCGAAGAGTTGCAACCATAGGCTTTGGATGGTCATGGTTATTTCGGTTCGCTCGATGTCTCGGATCAAGGCGTCCTCCGGAAATCCTTGTCGTCGGGTTGACATGGCTCGGTACAAGGGGTCTCGGTTTGGAGGAGTTTTTAAGATGATGAGAGAGGTAAAAAAAAATGAAAATGGTGGTGGGGTATATATAGGGGCCGAAAAGGTGAGTGAAGGAGGGAAAAGGTTTAAAGTTTGAAAATTGAAATTTGAATGTTTTGGAGGTAAAATTTTGAAATTTGAAGTTTAGGGGGGAGTGTGGTGTGCCGGCCTAATGGGGCTACGCCCGGTACCCACTCGGTGCTAGGCTCCCACTCTCGAACCCCAATTTAAAATATTTACTCAAGAACGGCTCCTCCACGAACTAGTAAATAAAATTTGCTCAATTAGCAACGTTTTTAGGCAAAAGTTTACTAACACCAAAAATATTTTCGAGTTTCTAAGTTCCACATTCGATCCTTGATTTAAGTCATCATCCAATTGTTCGGGAATTCCCAGCTCGGCGGTACTGCCAATTTCCGCGCCTTGCTTCAATCCGAAGATTGTTTTGACAGAATTCCACCCAATTTGGGATGGTAAACTTGAAAATCGAAGTCACGTTTGTGCAACGGTCAAACTAGCTTAAGGTTCTACATGGTTCTACCCATTCTACCCATGGCCGGGGTTTTGAACCTAAAGCTCTGATACCAAGTTGTAACGCCCCGAATTTTGGGTACGTTAAATAAAACATTTTATTATAAAAACGAAGCGAGTCCAGCTTGTTATTACATCATAACTCCCGTAAGAGCTATTGAAATACAAAATAGGGTAACAAAAGGGAACTAAGGTTCCTAACTACGGCTCCTCTTGTCCCTCCATCCTAGCGAGCTTCTCGGCTCCGAATGCCTCCAAGGTGAATAATTCGCCCTGTTCGTCTATCAAATCTGACATATTATACCGGCGTCGCCACTCATATAATATGCCAGGGTCACCACAAGGCAACACCATGAGCTACGAAGGCTCAATAGTAAAATCCTACTTACTAATCCTTAACTTATGAACCAATATCATAATAAAACATCGATTTCCACATGATATATATATAAGCAGTAACAAAAAGCAAAAGTAATATCATATCCACATTTATTTCATAATTATCGTTGGTGTCCAAGATCCTCGAAGTTCTTCCTACGTAACCCATTGTAGACCGGGTTGTTTTTACTACCTTTCTTTTCCAAAGTCTCCTTTTTAACTCACCCAATCTCGGTTCCGCCGCGCTGGGTTCCCGAGCATCCTCACAACGGTTCCAACGCGCCGGGTTCCCGTTGGCACACAAAACTTGCATTGGCTCCTCTCCACGGATAACCAAGCCATATTACCAACAAAGCTACCACGTCCGGCCCTATTGGCAATCTTCACAAAGGGCTACCAAGTTCGGCCACTTTGTGGTTTCCACAACCCACGCATTGGGCTACCAAGTCCGGCCACATTACGAGTTTTCATTCACACAACGGGCTACCAAGTCCGGCCACATCGCGGTTTTCATAATCCACACGATGGGCTACCAAGTCCGGCCACATCGCAGTTTCAAAACACATTTCTCTTGTTAAACACACCCTAGGTACCATGTTTCTAACTTCCTCGGTTTTCGTGTCACATTCTCATGCAAGACTCCGCGTGTAAGATTTTTCATACAATCATGCATTCAATCAAAGCCTTGAAATAGTACAACAAGATCATCTAAGCTACATAGCATGCTTGAATCAAAACAACACACATCATGCATTTCCAACTTTTTATTTACGATCAAGGTAACTTCCAAACAATATGCGATTTATACAATACATAGAATTAAGGTGAAAAACTACTTTATACTTGGAAAAGTAGGTAAGGATAACTACCTTGATCCGAAACTAGTCGGGGCCGAATAAGCTAGTTGGAAAAATTCTACGGGCAGTGAAAGTTCCAAATCTGGACCGGACTTCGGATGGCAGTAACTCGGTCAATCTTTGGCCGAATATGCTTTTTCTTGGGTCCAAATCGAAGCTCAAGAAATTCTCTACAACTTTCGTGAAGAAAGTTGATCCTAGAAACGATCTTAGGTTGGAGAAAAACGGTGATAAAGGAAGAGACAGTAAGCTGTCTGGAAATTGGGAATCCGAGATTTTACTGAACTTCGGATGCCAATATCTTGGTCATTTCTTGACCGATTGGGGTGGTTCTTGAGCCTAACTTGAAGCTCTCGAAATTCTCTATAACTTTCCCGAAGGAAGTTGGTTCTAAAAACTATTCTAAGTAAGAGAAAACTGGGGATTTTCGAAGGGCAGTAGGCTGCCTGGAACTGGAATCCGAGATTTCTAGAGAGAAGGAAGAGCAAAGCTTCAAGGGGTGAGTTGAAATGCTTGGAATGGCCTTCTATTTATAGGCAAAGGTTGGCTCTCTCTCCTCTTCTCAAGGCCGGCCCCCCCTCTCTCTCTCTAAGCCTCATGTTGACACATGGCATGCCAACTAGAAAGATCAAGGCCTAACCTTAGGCTTGCATGGCTAGGATTTGATTCTTGCAAGACTTGGTGGGCAAGGAGGTGTGAACAAGAATAAACTATTGGTAGTTGTACATGATTCTAGTGTGAAACCATCCAAGAAAGGACAAGGAGAAGATAGATTTTTGGCTAGGAGAATATTTCCTAAGGATATGAAGTACAAAGAAGATCAAGAAGGTACAATCCTATCTTCTTCTTCCTTCCTTCATCTCTCCCTCTCTCTCTCTCCCTCCCTCCTTGGCCGAAATTTCCTCTCTCTCTCTCTCTCCCCTCTCTCTCTCGGCCTCACTCCTCTCTCTCCCCTCTCTCCTCTCTTGCATAGTACAAGCGCGCACACACACACACACACACACACACACACACACACATATATATATATAATGCAAGAAAGAAAATAATAGGTACTTAAGAGAATCCTAGGGTTTAAAGGCTACTAATAAACTATTATGTACCTTGTCACATGGTTTTAAAGAAAGGTTTAATTTAATAAAACCCCATGGTACTTTGAAAGACTAAGCTTTTACCCAATGGGTAATAAAATCCCTAACTTCTATTATCCAATGGATAATAGTTGCAAGGGTAATTATATAGTAAACTAATAAAAAATGTCCATTTTGTAAAAGATAAAAGTATTTAGCCAAGTATACTTTTAATATAAACAATTGGGGTTCTATTATCCAATGGATAATAGTTTTCCTAACAATCTTTGTCCAATGGACAAAGAATAAAACCAAAATAATTAAAAGAAAAAGAATATTCAATTTTTTGTCTAGGGTTTAAAAAGGTTCAAAAGGTTTACGAAGGGCAAAACGGTCATTTTGCAGTTAGGGAAAAGTAACTAGATAGCTTGCTAGCTCAGTTTCTCCAACAAGTCGGTTAGAAACTAACTAGGCTTGCCAATTAGGGTTAAAGCCAAGAAACGAAAGTTTAAGGGCAAAAACGTAATTTTGACAAACCACAAGAGTATTAAAAAATAAAATTCAAATATTTAACGAAATTTTCACTGACCGAAAATCAGGGTCGTTACAACTTTTTCATCAGCAATGCTACCATAAAGATAATGAAGAAGATGTCCTACATGCCGGGGCTAGGATTGGGAAGAAACCTGCAAGGTCCCACAAAGTTCGAAACTCGTGGAACTCTGATGCGCTCTACTGGGCTTGGCTATTCACCTTCAAGTGGTAGTAAGGTGAAGAAGGGAGACAGACTAGAAGATTATTTTATTAAGGAAAAGCCAAAACAAATTTATCAAGGACAACCAGAACCATTCTGGGACAAGGAAACCAATACTCTGCTTTTAGGATTTGAAATATTCGCCAACGATGTCTGGCCAGAGAGTATTGAGGGATTCAAGGTTGCAAAGAAACCAACGGGGTCAACTGATTGGATCAAGGTCTTTAACACAGGGAGTTTGGCAATCCTATTTAGGGGGGACGAACCAATGAGTATAGTCATGGAAGCAGAAGTGTTGATGCTAGGACATGAGGTCCCTGAAGACCTGACTTCGCTCATCATGAATGCCACAGGGGATTACAAGAATTGGGTTTTTTTTTACCAAGTGCAACTCGCCATGGATCTGAATTTGACTCATCCAAGTCCTCCGAGTCTTCTGAGTCTGCTAAGTCTGTCGAGTCTAAGTTGGAGGCTCTTGGCCAAACCTCTCATCGTCTGTACTTTGAGTATGAGTCTACCCGTGTGTATGGTGCCCTCGAGGCCTTTGCTAGTGATGAAATAAAAGAACCTGATTTCGCTTACTTCTCTGACTTTGGAATAAATTGTGTTGTCCCTGTTGATGAGGAGATTGATTTTGATAGGGATGTCCCTAAAAAAATCCGATCTCTAGTCGAAAGAGAAGGTGAAAGGCATGCTCCGCCTGTAAAAGAAGAAGTTGTTTTAATAAATCTGAGAGATGAAGGGAGTCCCCGAATGATTCAGATCTGTTCGCGCAGTCTGTAGAAGAGCGACAAGCCCTTATAAGCTAGTTAAAAGAATTCGGAAGATATTTTCGCATGGTTGCATGCTGATATGCCTGGAATCGATCTTGAAATCGTGGAACATCGGATTCCCCTTTATCTTGATGCAAAACCCGTAAAACAGAAGCTGAGACGCATGAGACCTGATTGGGTGCTTAAAATAAAAGAGGAAGTCACTAAACAAAGCAACGCAGGATTTCTAAAGGTAACTGAATATGATCGGGTCGTTTTCGTACCAAAAATAATTAATAAAATGAAACAATTACTACTACTCAAATGAATAGTAATAAGTATTCCGAGTATCGCTCCACAGGGATTATAAGGCTGAGTTGCAGTTATTTCAATTAATTTCTATATTAATCTGATAAAAAGATTGATTGATTGTTGATTTCTTAAAACTATTGAACTAAAATTAAAGACGATAGAAAAGCAGGGAAAGAATTGATGGGAAAAAGTTCTAGGGTTTCGAATCCACTCTTTCACCTCGTAACCTAAATATGTTTCGATTACAGGTCAACTATTAGAATCAATCCAGATACCGTAGGATTGCAAGCCCTAGCGATATCTCCTAAAAGTAATTTATGAATCACCAATTGGCATGAACTATCTCCGCCTAGCACGAATCGTCTTACCAACACGACTCGTCTTATGTAGTATAATCCATCTAACTAGTTATCACAAAACAATTAAAGCCGTTGTACGAACGTGCATAAAACCTAGGATTTCAGACACAAGATTTGCTGGAAAGAAGTAATATCATAAATAAATCCTTAAATGATTCGAATAATAAAATCTAAATCAAAACATAAAAGGGTTACTCAGAGTTCGAGCTTCATCTACACCCTAGAAGGAGGATTCGGCCGGCCATCGAAAGAAGAAGTAAATCGGATGATTTTGATTTTTCCACTTGAAGCCTCATCGCTCATCCAATTTCCTGTTCTCCCCAAAAGCTCCCTGCCTTCGGTCATGAGTTTCAATTGTTTAAATAGGGTTTTTATGAACTAATCGCATAATGGCCCTTTAAACTTCGCGTATTAATTAGTTGACCCTCCAGCTTTGAGTAATTTTGTATTTCGACCTCGTAGTTCTTTCAAATTACGTTTTTATCCAAAATCTTGGGCAATGAGCTCGAACAACCTATAAACAAAATAAAAGCAAAATCAATATTAATAAAGAAATATAAATAACTAACAAGCGTAGTTTGAAGAGCCAAAATATCAATATTTCGGCACTTATCATGCCTCCCAACTTACACTTTGCTAGTCCTTAGCAAAGAAAAGAATAGAAAAGCTAATGAAGACAAATTAAAATAGATAGTTCTTTTAAACCCTCAGGCGGCCCCGGTAGGACGAGTGAAGACTCCTGAGAGTTTTTAGTAGTGATCACCCACAAAACACCGTGAATCCCCTTACAAGAGACTCACAACCTGCAAGTAACTCATCAGTCTCTCAAGCCAAGGCACAAAGTCATTGCACAAGTACATTAGGCGACATCAGTTCAAAATGCTATGAAGACATGCATATAAACCATGGCACCTAATTTAACGTGTGTGAACACTTGGACTTAGTCACCAATGACATGCCACTCAAAGTTCTCTCCGGACCGAGCTTCTACTTCAATTCTCACATTGTCATGCCCTCACAAATAAAATCGCTCGAAACAAGATGCATTATGAACTCTCAAGTGTACGGTTTGGAAGTTATGTAATTGAAAGCAAAACACTTCGCACACTATGACACTAAAAGAACGTTTAATATGGTGGACGCATGGTCTCATGGACAGAACACCAAGCATTGGAACTCACTCTCACATCCATCAATCCACTTCCCATCATCCCAAGGATCAAATAGGACTTTAATTTCGGTAGTAATGTTAGGTAAGAGAGAATATTTCAAGGTTAGGGTAAAATATCAAGTGTCCGAGAATAGGCAAACAACTTAAGGCTAATTTAATATTGTGCGCCCATTTTCTTCTCTCTTTTCAACTCCACCTTATCTCTCCTTCTAACCTTTCAACATTTTTCAACCATAAAGCACAATTCCTCCTTTACAAATATATTGGTGCCCCTTTCTGCTTCTTCTTCTTCTCTTTTTCTGCTGTTGTAGTATTTCATTTTTTTAAAGGGACACCACCAATTCAGGCACAAAAATTCACAAACTACCCAAAAATTTTACCTTTACACTCTTGTCTTTCTCCAAACACAATATGGAAGGTGGAGCTAATTAACCAAGAAAAGGCTATAAAAGGCTCAAAGTGGCTTGCAAGGGATAAATGTGAAAATAAAGGAACGAACCGGCCCAAATATCAAGAAAATGCCTATAATCCTCTCCCAGGGGTGTAACACCCATGTGACAAACCAAAACCAAGAGATATTATATATCATGCGTTCAAGTTCCAACACTTAGCAATCAAGAATAATGAGACCATCAACAAGTATATTCTTTCCGTTGACATAAAAGAAGTTACGTGACACCACTCCAATAAAAGATAAGGCTCGAAAGCTCACTAAGGCGTAAGTCTCCACTAATCTAGCCATTGAGAACGTTCAAACGACACTCACAAGAAAATTAAGCCCAAATAAACGTGAATTGCAGAGGTGCAAGTGCCATAGCTACATGCACTAACAAGATAGCATAAAGAACTAACAGTCCACAAAATACCCAAATAATGTCAACATGCCTCAATTCAAGCAACTAATAAATACCTCGCAAATTCCAAGTCCCATGCAAGAAAGATCTCACTATATATTTTTTATTTTTCAATTTTTGTAAGCTCTAACTATGCTAAAAGAACAAATTGATCCCTCCCCCCAACTTGAACTATTCAATGTCTGCATTGAAAGCTTGAAAATGAAAAGATAGGACAAAAACAGAAAAGAGAGGAAAGATATCACCTCGAATAGGAGGAACTAAGCAGGGTAAACTATAGGGAGAGGGAAACCCCCCTAACTTGAACTGAATAACTTGCAAAATGTTATCCTCCAAGAAACACACATACACACAAAGTTACAGATAAAAGGGAAAAAAAAAATTTACTCAAAAAGAAAAACTAACAAATCTAGAAAAAATAAATAAATAAAACTCAAAGACGACACTAAACAATGAATGACACTTGGGTTGCCTCCCAAGAAGTGCTAAATTTAATGTCTTCAGCCAGACAAAACGAGAGCCTTTAAATATCAATCACCAGAAAAAATATTACCCGGGCCCAAGCATGCATATGGTGGTGGTTTCCATTCTTGTCTCGGTGCACCCTCTGTAAGAGTGGAAGTGGAAGGACTATGAAATATGGGCCAAGGCTCAATGTATGGATCATTCCATGGAGGTTCATCTATGCGGGCCTTCGATTTCAGAGAATCATGACTTGTTTCAAGAGCATTATCTAAGCCTACATGCGCAAGAGGCATTTCTATGGGACCCTTAACTTGAATTTCTGGAGGCACCTTATCAACAATATAATCACTCTCACTGACTGCGAAATAGTCTTTCTCTTTACAGGGATAAAGATTGGCATAAAAAACATTCAATTGCACCCTCATATTTCCAAATGATACTTCCATCACTCCAGTCCTACAGTGAATAGATGCATTGGCTGTAGCCAAGAAAGCTCGACCAAGGATGAGAGGAATCTGTTTGTTGGGATTATGGACTGGTTTCATGTCAAGGACTATAAAATCGATAGGAAAGTAAAACTTATCTACATTGACAAGGACATCCTCGATCACACCACGCGGCACCTTAATGGATCTGTTAGCTAATTGCAATGTACGTAACCGACGTGGGTTTCAACTCTCCCAACCCAAGTTGTTCATATACCAAGTATGGGAGCAAATTAAAACTGGCCCCTAAATCGAGGAGTGCTCTATCAATGATATCATCTCCAATAACACATGAAATAATAGGAACACCAGGATCCTTTCGCTTAATGGGTGTGTTACGTGTAAGAATAGAGCTCACCTGCTCAGTTAGATGCACCTCCTTAGGCTCATGTGTCTTAGACTTACGCTTTTGGATACAAAGGTCTTTCAAAAATTTAGCATAAGCTGGAACTTGACTAATTGCCTCTAAGAGAGGGAGGTTGATTTTGACGTTTTTTTTGAACGGCGAAAAAGGGATATATTATTAAAAAAGAAAACAAGCAACAATGATTGACAAGAAGACAATCCGAACAATGCCCAACAAGGCCACCCCCCCTCACACCCACAAACAAAAACACCAAGCCCACAGGAACCCCACCCAACCAAAGACCAAGACAGACCCCACCAAGAACCCACCCCAAAGAAGCAAAGCCACCCCGGATTATGAGGCAAAAAGAAAGCTACGCAACCCAAAACAACAAACAAGGCTAAGAAAGCGAAAACGATCAGCAATGAAGAAGAAAGCTAGGCCTGCCCTACCACTTTGTCAGCTCTATCCAAGTCTTCAGCTACCATATATGCAAGTTTGCTTATGACTTCATCCTCCTCACCATCATACCCCAATCCCATGATCTTGTTGGAGGTTCAGATTGCTTGAGCTTCGTCCAGAATTATTCTGTTTTCTGTTAATAACTCCATATGAAGAGAAAGAAGCAGAGAGTGCTAACGCTGCGACAGCAGACCTATAAACTGCACACTTTGGTTTGTTATTCCTACTCTTGTTATTGTAGGAGTTGGCCCTTGAAGATCCCAGAATGTCATCAATTGTCTTCCTCTTCTTCTTCCCTTTCACCTCGTTTATGGCAGCTTTGATTGGCGCAGAAGGTAGATCATTTTCAGTTCGGTATGCTTCAACTATCTTGAAGCACACATTTTTTCCCCTCTTAAATTTTCGGCAATTACTGGGTTTTCCTTGACTGAATCCTCCACCCAACTGTCTTGATTATCAACCAAATTACTAAGACTTGCTCTAGGGATCTGAATGCATGAATTATTTAGCGTTACAAAAGTTAGTGGGTCCAAATTGATGTTGAGTGTTGTGTTGTTTGTTGCCAACTCTCTCATACTATCCAAGACCTTTTCACTTCCCCAAGCTGATGCCTTAACCCCCGAAAAAGAATTAGTTGCCTTTTCAATACATCCTTCCATGTTTACATTTGTTAGCTGTAAAGCTCTCTCTTCTGCCCCAATAGCCGTTTCAGTATCCACATTTGTTTCTGCCACCTCCTCCATAATTTCCATCTCATTTTCCAACTCTGCATTGTCTACCTCGAAGTCGAACAATTCATCATCCCCAGAATTTGTCTCAACTAAGGCCTCCTTGCTTTCACCATTTGCATTCTCAGCCCCATTATTAGAAGAATTCTTTACCATATCTTCCACGTTGACCCCCATGAGGTTGATTTTGAAACACCTCCATCATGTCTTCTTGTATTGCCCCCATTTTGCGAAAGGGTGAAGGTGCATTAAGGCAAGTCGGGAAAGATGCCTTAGGAATATAAGATGAGGTCTCATATAACCCCGGAACAAATGTGGACACTGGGTTGGTCACTTTCCCCTTAGACCTCTTATCAACCTCAGACCTCTCAGCAACAGGTGAAGACATTTTCTCCTTTACTTTGACCTCTTCCGGTCGGGTCTCTACTTCTCTCCCATTTTTCAGGGTAACGACTAATTTCGCTTGTTCATGACCTTGCGAATTATCAATGTGGTGCATCCCTCGTGGGTTAGCTACTGGCTGACTTGGTAATCTACCTTCATCCCGGTGGTTAAGAGCATTAGCTAGCTGACCCATTTGGATTTCCATCTTGGCAATGGATTGAGAGTGGGAGTGAAGCATTTGGGAGTCAGCTTTCATTTGTTGGCAATTGGTTCTCATTTCAGCCATAGCCTTCAACATTTGCTTCTCAGAAGCTGGTGTCCTTTGGGAGGCTGCAAGATGAGCAGGAGGTTGTTGGTATTGGTGTGGTGTAGGTGGTGGACAATAGGCCTGTGTGTTGGAAGTATTAGAAAACTGAGGCCCTAAAGGTTAGGCAAAAGGTTGCCCTTGGTTTGGTTATCGCCATCCAAAGTTGGGATGCTTCTTCCAGCCAGGGTTGTAAGTATGAGAATATGGGTTATTCGCTGGCCTACCAAACCCCTGGGCCGCACTCACGTGCTCTTGAAGAAATTCCGGAAATTGAGATGCCATGTGGTACTCATTTATTTGATGGCATGGACTTGAGTACAACTGACAGACCTCTGCAACAGCAGTAGGAGGTGAAGAATGTGAAGGACCATGACTCAAAGATAAGAGAGAGTCAATCTTGTGGGTCAATGCATCTACCTTATAGGAAAGATCATCAGTGCGGCCCACCTCATAAAGGCCACTCTGTTTTAAAGAGGTAGAAGTTGTTCTATTTGTGCGAGATGATGAGGCTCAGTGTCGTGAATTCTCTGCTAACTGCCCCAAACAAGTCCCACCCTTGATTCTCATTCTTAAGCATAAATGTGCCTCCACATGAGGCATCCACCATATATCGGTGTTGTTCGCATAGTCCATCGTAGAAACATTGGACTAACTGCCATTTAGGAACTTGATGGTGTGGACAACTCCTAATGATATCATTAAGTCTCTCCCATGCTTGGTGAAATTGTTCGCCTTCTTTTTGATAAAAACTAGTGAGTTCTTGGCGAATTTCTTTTGCTTTGCCTATGGTAAAGTACTTTTTTAAAAACTCATTTTTCATTTGATCCCAAGAGGTGATGCTATTCGGTGTCAAAGTATTAAGCCAATATTTGGCTTTATCTTTAAATGAGAACGGGAATAACTTCAACCTAAGGGCATTATCAGTGAAGTGCTGAATTTTAACAATGGAGCAAATCTCTTCGAAGTCCCCTAAATGCCGATATGGGTCCTAGTTATCAAGTCCATAGAATGATGGGAGTGTTTGTAACAAACTAGACTTGATTTCCAATTGTGTTGAGGCAGTGGTGGACAATGTTATGCATGACGGTGAGGTGTAGGCGGATGGGAGAAAGTACTCCCCGATCGCAGGTGGATCCTCAGCCTCTATTCTTTCAGTCATTGTAACAAGTGAAGTGGGTGAAGGCCAAGGGTTACGAAAGGCTGCTCGATTAGCTTTAAGGGTCCATTCGAACTCTGGGTCAAAATTATCAAGTAATGGATCCAATGATCGAAGACCAAACATATAATGCAAAATATCCCAAACTCAAATAAAAAATAAAAATAAAAAAAAAAAAAAAACAAACAAGACACTAAAACCAAGAACAATAAGAAAACTCACAGCACCAGAAAAAGCCAATTGAGTTTATTGCACTGTTAAGCTGCAGTGTTGCCGCTTACTTCTTGCTCCTGTGCGCTATGATTTTTGAATTTCTGTACCTGACATAATAAAATGCTATCAAAGAAAGAATGCAATTAAACAAATATGAGGAATAATAAAAATAAAAAATAAAAAACTAAAAATACCTAAGCTAGGAATTAAAATAAAAATCAACTAAAACAATGCAACTGTGCTTGTAATCCCCGGCAACGGCGCCAAAATTTGATCGGGTCGTTTCCGTACCAAAAATAATTAATAAAATGAAACAATTACTACAACTCAAATGAATAGTAATAAGTGTTCCGAGTATCGCTCCACAGGGATTATAAGGCTGAGTTGCAGTTATTTCAATTAATTTCTATATTAATTTGATAAAAAGATTGATTGATTGTTGATTTCTTAAAACTATTGAACTCAAATTAAAGACGATAGAAAAGCAGGGAAAGAATTGATGGGAAAAAGTTCTAGGGTTTTGAATCCACTCTTTCACCTCCTAACCTTAATATGTTTCGATTACATGTCAACTATTCGAATCAATCCGGATACCGTAGGATTGCAAGCCCTAGCGATATCTCCTAAAAGTAATTTATGAATCATCAATTGGCATGAACTATCTCCGCATAGCACGAATCGTCTTACCAGCACGACTCGTCTTACGTAGTATAATCCATCAAACCAGTAATCACAAAACAATTAAAGCCGTTGTACGAACGTGCATAAAACCTAGGATTTCAGACACAAGATTTGCTGGAAAGCAGTAATATCATAAATAAATCCTTAAAAGTCATACAACCATGATTCAAATAATAAAACCTAAATCAAAACATAAAAGGGTTATTCAGAGTTCGAGTTTCATCTACACCCTAGAAGGAGGATTTAGCCGGCCATCGAAGAAGAAGTGAATCAGATGATTTTGATTTTTCCACTCGAAGCCTCGTCGCTTGCCCAATTTCCTGTTCTCCCCAAAAGCTCACTGCTTTCGGCCGTGAGTTCCAATTTTTTAAATAGGGTTTTTATGAACTAATCGCATAAAGGCCCTTCAAACTTCCCGTATTAATTAGTTGACCCTCCAGCTTTGAGTAATTCTGTATTTCGACCTCGTAGTTCTTTCAAATTACGTTTTTATCCAAAATCTTGGGCAATGAGCTCGAGCAACCTATAAACAAAATAAAAGCAAAATCAATATCAAGAAACAAATATAAATAACTAATAAGTGTAGTTTGAAGAGCCAAAATATCAATATTTCGGCACTTATCAGAATACCCTCAGTGGGTCGCGAACATTGTTCCTGTCCCCAAACAGGATGGTAGAATTAGGGTCTGCGTTGATTTTAGGGATCTCAACAAAGTAATTCCGAAAGACGACTTCCCGTTACCTCACATCGATGTGCTGGTTGACAATACCGCCGGACATGCTCTACTCTCTTTTATGGACGGTTTTTCGGGATACAATCAAATCCTCATGGCCCCAGAGGATCGGGAAAAGACCACGTTCGTCACTGAATGGGGGACTTATTGCTACCGGGTAATGCCTTTTGGGCTGAAGAACGTAGGATCCACTTATCAACGAGCCGCCACGACCTTGTTACACGACATGATTCACAAGGAAGTGGAGGTTTAATACTTAAGTCTTTCATTCATCTATTCAGTAACGCCTCAAAACAAAACAAAACCTTGCTCAATGAGAAGAAAATAAGTCCCGTAAGTCCCTGCTTTGTCTTTAAACGTAACGAGACGTCGATGATATGATCGTCAAGGCAAAAGAGCGGGAACAACACTTACTAGCACTCAGAAAGTTTTTCGAAAGAATCAGATAGTACAGGATGCGTCTAAACCCGGCCAAATGCACGTTCGGGGTTACAGCAGGGAAGATGCTCGGATTCATGATTACCACCCGAGGTATCGAGGTCGACCTGTGCAAGATCAAGGCTATTCTCGAAATGGAACCACCGTGATCCGAAAAGGATGTAAGGAGCTTCCTCGGCAAGGTGCAGTTTATTAGTCGGTTTATTGCCAAACTAACTTCGACCTGCGAGCCAATCTTTCATCTGCTCAAGAAAGGCGTACCGTTTGAATGGGACGACAAGTGCCAGAAAGCTTTTGGAGAAATTCGGACTTATTTGTAGAACCCACCAGTTTTAACGCCCCCTACGCAGGGAAAACCTTTGATCCTATACCTGTCAGTCACCTCAACTTCTATGGGGTGTATGTTGGCACAGGAAGGAGACGATGGGGTTGAAAGGGCCGTCTACTATCTAAGTAAGAAAATGGTCAGGTGTGAGGAGCAGTATACTCCGTTGGAAAAAACGTGCTGGATACTCGACTGGGCTTCCAGAAAGCTGAGGCACTATATGCTAACCTATCTAGTAAGGCTCATTTCTCGAATGGATCCCCTCAAGTACCTATTTGAGAAATCAGCCCTTACCGGAAAGTTGGCGTGATGGCTACTCATGCTATCAGAATTTGAATTAAAGTTTGTCACCCGGAAGTCTGTAAAAGGAAAAGCTGTTGCTGATTTTCTAGCCAATTGCCCAGTTGAAGGAGGTGAAGATGCTGAGTTTAAGTTCCCCGACGAAGACATAATGACTCTAACCGAAGACGTTTGGAAGTTGTACTTTGACGGAGCTGCTAATCAAAAAGGGTTTGGAATCGGCGTGTTGTTAATAGCGCCCGACGGATCTCACGTTCCGCTCGCATTCAAACTGAATTCTGAAGTCACCAACAATCAAGCGGAGTATGAGGCTTGTATTGTAGGCATGGAGGCAGCAATTGAAATTGGTACAGAGAAGTTGGAAGTAGTAGGGGACTCCAACCTGGTAGTGTCACAGGCCAATGGTGACTAGGGGTCAAAGAAGAAAAGCTGAAGCCGTACCATCAGGATTTGGAAGACTTCATCCCTCATTTCAACAAGGTAACCTTTACTCATGTGCCAAGGCTTAAGAATCAATTCGCAGATGCATTGGCAACACTAGCATCCATGGTCGAAATCCCTATTGACGTGAAGTTAAGATCAATTGTAATTGAACAAGGAGATACGCCAGTGTACCAACATGTCATGGTTGTTGATGAGCTCGAGGATGACCACCCCTGGTATTATGACATTTGGAGATTCGGGAAAGAGGGGAATATCCCCTAGAAGCAAGCAAGAAAGACAAGATCGCCCTTCAGAGAATGGCCGCACAGTACATCATTGTGGAGGAAATCTATACTAGAGATCACACTGTGGCATGCACAAGTTATGCATCCATGGTGCGGAGGCAAGAAGAGTGATGGAAGAAATCCATGAAGGAGTATGTGGCCCCCACATGAACGCCATGATGCTCGCCATGAAGATTTTCAGACAGGGATATTTCTGGTCCATCATGGAAACAGAATGTGTGAAATACGTGCGGCGGTGCCACAAATGCCAGATCCATGCTGTAAAGACCCGTATTTTATTGAAAATAGTTTAAAGGTTTTATAAATACTAGAATATGGAATAAATGAGAAACTTGAGAGTTTATATGATTTGGGGGTTTAAATGATAGGATTGTTAATGGAGGGAGTGCCAGTGTGATTTGTGTGTATCTTAGTATATATATGTGAGTGTGTGTGTAGGGAATAAAAATCCCAAGTCCCTTCTCTCTCTACCTCTCAGCTCTCCCTCCCTCCCTCTCTCATCCGACTCTCTCATCTCTCTCTCACCTTCTCTCTTGAAACTCCACCCTGAAACTCAAAACCCATGGCAATCAACTTCCGTTCCACCTTCTAGATGGGATTTCAAGCTTGTGGTTCGTTGGATAGAGCTCGGAGAGGAGTATTTTAGGCGTATTTCAAAGTTCGAGTTCAAGAGTTCTCGTGGCCCGATCTCTTTGTGTGCTTGCTCTCCAACTTCGAGGTAGGGATTCTTGCTCTTGTTATATGTCTATGAGTTGATTTCATGTAGCAATTGTACCTTGGATCGTCAGTTGTTTTGTTGTATTTGCTTTTGAGTTTTCTGCACAAAATCGCCGTTCGTAATGTCCCCGTATCGATACGATTTCTTGTGTATCGATACGCTGAAAGGATCTGCATTCCAGTAGCTTCAAAAATCTGTCATAGTGTTTCCGTATCGATACAGTTATTGGAGTATCGATACTCCAGACTCTGGAGTATCGATACGGTTATTTTGGTATCGATACTCCGGGGCTTTCTGGGCAGTTTTGCCCAAGTTGCTCCGATTTGATTATTTTGAACCCTGGACACTTCTAGTGCCTTTTTAACACCTCCTAACCTTTCTCAAGCGTGTTCAATTGACTTCCCTTGATTAATTGATGTTATCCCCTTTCCGTTGTTAGAGAAAGCGTAGCGTTTTACTAGAAAAAGACTTAATCGAAATGTATTCATGGGATTGATGGCACTTGAGAGTCAATGTGGTATGAGATGATGTACGCTATAGGTATGTTAAATGCTATGACTTGACGTGGTGAACGATAGGATGAAGGAGTGTATCGTAGAAAGGTTGTCGGGTCTAGTGGGGTGTAAATTATGGCATAAGGCGCGTGGTCGGTCAATAAGGGTTTGCCTAGTGGTTTGAAAGAGAATAGGGTGACTCGTATCTTCGTGCTTTGTCTCGATTGATCATCCTAGATTCTTTTGGCACTCATTCCTTGAGATTTTCGTTTCGAAACTAACTGGTGATGTGTCATGGAATCGTTGTGGGTTCGGTACGTGGCATAGGGCGATGTAATAGATTTAGAGAATAACGTGGACTTAAAGTATTTATCAATGTGCAATGGGGTGTGCTTATGAGTTTGTATACATTGAATGATGTTGAATGACAGATTGTGACTTTGGAAAGTGTTGTCATTTGTGTTCGGCTTGATAATGCATATATGTTGTGTGAGTTATGAATGTTGAACTAAGGGTCCTGCAACGCAAGGTGTGGTAATGCGGAGACTCTAGAGGGCCCGCAACGCAAGGTATGGTAATGCGGAAACCCAGGTGGAGAGAATTCACTGTAATGCAAGTGGTGGTAATACAGTTGAATGTCTCGCATGATGAAGGAAGTTGTGATTGAATAAAGAACTTCATGTTGTCGTTGGGCTGTTCCATGCTTGAGATTGCAAGTGTTGAGAAAAGGAACAAATGATTCAATTTATCGAAGTTTTTTTGAAAAGGAAGGAACTAGGTTTTGGAAAAAGAATTTTTATGAAAATCCTCCGGCTATTCCTGAACGAATCAACGGATTCCGGTATTCTAGCGAATTAACGGAGTTTGACCCGTAAGCGTCAAAGAGTTTTCTCAAAACTACTTTGGCATAAAAAAGGAATGTTTTCTTTTATGAAAAGAGGTTCAATGGTAATTGGTAAAAAATGAGGAATCTTATAATGGTTTGAGAGACCGTTGTGGTTTATTTAGATATATGTGTATTTAATGTTACCTCTAGTTTGATGTACGAATGGTTGGGAATGATCTTTAAGAAGTATTGAATTCTGTAGTCGCAGTCCATCGATTCATTGTGGTGTCCCTTTTGTAACTTTTGTCTGTTTCTTAGAAATCAATCACTCTTGTTGCATGACTCATCACATTTACATATAGCCTGAGTATAGAATTTCCTACTGGGCTAGTGTAGCTCAACAAAATCCTTCTTTTCAGGTTTTTATGTCAGGCAGTGGCTTGTATTGCATCGCATGCTCAGTGAGGAAGACAACTTTGGAAGCTAATGAAGACTAGTTATTTAATCATCTCCGTAAATCACATACTTTTGTTATAAATGATTTTGTAACTAATCCATCTTGATTTCTTTTGGCTAAACCGTTTGTAATTCAATAGCTTGTCGTAGCTATATTTAAGTTAATTTGGGCCGTGATGCCAAGGTTGTATTTCACTAAACTTGGGGACTTCGTTTGTAAATTAATCAGGCGGGAACTCTTTTGGGTAATATGTATAACATGCGAGGCTCTTTTATTAAAATGTATTACTTAATTATATTGAAAATCGAGGGCGTGACACATGCCAACCTAATGCACGTTCCACCATCTGAACTGCATCAAATGACCTCGCCATGACCTTTCTCAGTATGGGGAATTGGCGTCATCAGAAGGATCGTGCCAGCTGCCTCAAACAGTCATAAGTTCATCCTGGTAGCTGTGGATTACTTCACGAAATGGGTTGAGGCCGCTTCGTATGCTACTCTAACCGCGGTACAAGTTGTTCACTTCATCAAGCAAAATGTCATCTACCAGTATGGGGTCCCTCAAGCATTTGTGTCTGACAATGGGGTTCACTTCAAGGGACGAGCCAGAGAGGTTTTGGATGAGTTTCAGATCCAAGTACACAAGTCAACAACCTATCGACCGCAAACCAACGGAGCCGTAGAAGCGGCTAACAAAACGATCAAAGCCATTCTAAAAAAGACCATTCAATCCGCAAGAGATTGGCATGAACAGTTGCCACTTGCCCTATGGGGATACTGCACGTTTGTACGTACGCCAATCGAAGTAACCTCTTACTCGTTGGTCTACGGTATGGAGGCTGTGCTTCCCATTGAATTGGAAGTTCCGTCTCTTCGGACCATGATCTATTGTGAAGTCTAAGAGGCTAAATGGCTGATTAATCGGTTTGAAGAGCTCATGCTATTTGATGAACGCTGGTTGAGAGCTCTTTATCATATCCAGGGATACCAGAGGAGAATTACACGTGCATTCAACAAAAAGGTGAAGCCTAGGGACTTGTCAGAATGCGATATGGTTTTGAAGGAAATCCAGGCACCAGTTTACGATCCGCGCAGAAAGTTCTGACCAAAGTGGTTCGGGCCATACATCATCAAGACCATCTTGTCTGGAGGAGCCACGCAGCTCATTGAGCTAGACGGGAATGAATTCGCAACTTTAGTCAACCTGGATCAACTTAAACGCTACTACCTCTGAGAGAAGCTCGCTGGGCTGAAAATCGCAAGGGCTGGTAGACCCAGGCAAAAATTAGAGCAAAAGCCTGCTAGGTTGAAAACCCACAAGGGCATCCTAAGCAAAAATTAAGGCAAATAATGAACGAGCTCGCTAGACTGAAAACCTGAAAGGACGGTGCTAGGCAAAATTTAGAGCGCAAAAGGAGAGTGTTAAAACCAGAGCGAACCTTAGCCTGAACTACATTATGACCTGATTCCTTTACCACAAGGATACGTAGGTAGTCTCACTCTGAGGCCCGGTCACCATCGTTCAAAATAAAAATCCAGGTTGTTAGAGTTCGATGTATTGAATCAAGGAAGGAGAAACCCTCCACAACTCGTTTTATTATAATAACTGTTTCTAATACATAAGGCTGAGCACGATTTTCAAAAAAAAAAAAAAAGAGACAACATGATCAAAGTAGGTCCACAATTTGTTTCATGATCAGGGTAGTAGGATTGAGTCAGTTTCCTCGAGCCCCAGCCCTTGCTGCAATATCCCTCCTTAGCCATTTCCGGTAGCTCCTGCGAACCATCACAGAAGGATAAGGGTGCACATTAATCACTTCGCGAGTGCCCCAAAACTGCTGATAGTTGCAAAGAACGGAATGGCGAAACAAGGGCAGTACAACATCAATCAGAATCTCTGCAGGGGCCTCCTATCTAAGGCCAAGCTGATGCTGAATCCAGTATGGGATGTAGAAAGTGAAGGCCTCCAAACCAACAAGGACAGCCCACTGGGGGCCTATGAAGTGCACGGTCATAGGAGGGAGGTCTAGCCATGAACACCTCCATGAAATGGTCTCAACTCGCAGACGCCTAAAGAAGTCGACCCACTCAGGAATCTGCCTGTTGGCAAACTCAAAGTATCGGGATGACAACAGCCTAGCTTCATATGCCCAATTGCCAGGAGCAATTATCAGCACATTCACCTTATCATAGAGCCAGATATGCAAAGGAGAGGAAAAACAAGTCAGAAGCCATAGAAAGCCGAACCGAGCGTTGAGGTAAAACGAGAACGTGAGAAAAACCCAAAAAAGGAGAGCTGAGTGAGAAGCCAACTTGTAGGAGGAGAGGACTACCCCGAAAGTCTTAGTCTTTCCAAAGCAAACTTTATCTAAACTCATCAGTGTTTCAGCCATAACCATTGGAATCACGTCCTTTCGAGCCTCGATTTGAACGCCAATGCTGACCAGAGCTGAGCTAGCATGACCAGTGGAAGGCACCAAAAGGTAGGCCGCAAGCAGGCACATGCAGAGGGCAGTCATACGCCGAGTTTGATAAGTTGTGTCCGTAGGGTCACCGGGGGGGGGGGGGGGAGAACATTTCAATAAGCCGCATCACATTGACGTGACCATCGCTAACTAAGTAGCAGGCAGCCCCGCTACTCAGTTCAAAGACCGCAGATAAAACCTTGTGGATGCTTTCATGTACCAAAGGGATAATGACTTCTCCCGAGCCAAAACCGCTTAGGTAGGCGCGAAACTCCTCCACAGTAGGGCAAAGCTCTTGCTCGCCAAAGCGAAAAATGTGAACTTCCGGATCCCAAAAGCTCGCAACAGCCTTCAAGAGTTCGGGGTGAAGATGGATGTTGCAGAGGTACCTCATGGAATAGAGGCCATGAGCTCAGAAATTGAGCCAATCAATGCCTTCCATCGAGACTAACCATGGGCAAAGTGAGCTGGTGAGCGAAAAGGCCATGGGGAAGAAGAGTGAGCATTAGAAGAAATGAGACTTGAGTGGGATGGAAGGAATTTGAAGTTAAGGGCTTGGATTTATAGGAAGGGTAGGGGAGACAACCTAGGCTTTCAAATAGTCTCGGGTTCCAAAAATGTGTGTTCCCCGTGAATTTTGAATAAGGAAGGACTTGGTCATAGCATGGGAAGGTAATGTAGACATGCATTGGCTCAGAAACACCATTGCACAAGTCAAACTTCAACCATCGAGCAATTTGCCTCGGGAAGCAGAAAACTGCAGACTGTCCAAAAAATAACCCCGTGCGGCATAGTAGAGCCATGCACGGCATACTAGATCCGAGAAAACCAGCCCGGTATAACAGCGGTACCTCGTGATGTAACGACCCTGATTTTTGGTCGTTAAAAATTTCGCTAAATATTTGAATTTTTATTGATTACTTGAATTTGTTTTGATTTACTTTTAAAATCCTATAATTTGTCGTAATTACATTTTTGCCCCTTGAATTTATTTCTTACTCAAGTTATTTGTTTTAATTGGTTATATTGCTTTAATTTCCGATAGTTTGTCATAACTGCAATTTAGCCCTTGAACTATCGTTTCTTGCACTTTAGCCCCACTTAGCAAGTCTAACTAGCTTCTAACCATCCGGTTAGAAGAACTAGATTGGAAAGCTATCTAGTTACTTCAAAATGACCATTTTGCCCCTCATTGGAACTTTTGACCCTTTTGGACCCTAGACTTAGAATTTTAATATTCTTTTTCTTTTAATCAAATTGGTTATATTCTTTGTCCATTGGACAATAGTAGTTAGGGAAGCTATTACCCATTGGATAATAGCATCCTATTTGTTTATATTAAAAAGTATACTTACTTTAAAGTACTTTTCCATTTTTTTTTATTTAAAAGTGACCTAACAACTATTATCCATTGGATAATAGAAGTTAGGGGAAATTTTACCCATTGGACAATAGCCTTGGTCTTTCAAAGTACTAAGGTATTAATTAGTTTAATACTTTCTTTAAGCCATGTGTGAAAGTATTCCATTTTTTTTTATTTGAATGGTACAAAGTACTAAGATTCTATAGTACTCTTTAATTGTTTTCTAATGGGGTTTTGGTCTCCTAAGTACTTAGAAAGGATAATATATATATGCCTAAAGTACCATGTGTCTATTAGTAGGATAGAAAAGAATCCTAGCCAAAAAGACTATTTTTGATCCTAGGTACAAAAAGTATTACTTTTTTATTGGTTTTCTTCCATTTTTTGTACCTTGGCAAGAGAATGAGAGGGAGAGAGAGAGAAGGGCAGCCGGCCAAGGAGAGAGGAGAAGGGGGGGGCCGGTTGGGAGAAGAGAGGAGGAAGGAGATTTGGTTGTACTTGGCCATTGAACTCCCATGTACTTCAAATCTTTGAGATTACTTCTCTTCCAAACCAAATCCTAACTCCATTGTACTCTTTTGAACACCTTGCAATTGTTTGAACCATTGGATCTTGTACAATTCTCATCTCCACCCTTCATTTGGTTCAAAGAATCAAATCTAGTACAAACCCTAGCCATGCAACCCTAGGATTCTTCTTTGATCTTTCCAAAGTTGGCTTTACATGTGTCAAAATTTGAGGGAGAAAGAGAGAGAGGGGGGCCGGCCTTGAGAGGAAGGAGAGGGCCAAAGTTTGCCTATAAATAGCAAGCCATTCCATGCCTTGAACTCACACCTCAAGCATTGCTCTTCCTTCTCTCTAGAATTTCTAGTATTCTTGTCCAATGTTCAAGAACTTTCTTTGTTCTTGAGTGTTCTTGAGCGAAACCACCAAACCACTTCCAAAACCACCCATCGATCCTTAAAGTAGCTTAACTAAGGTTAGGAAGTTGTTTCTAGGAAAAGAAATACAAATCTTTTCCTTTCGAAGCAAAACCGGACGCCGTTACGCCGCCAAAATCAAAACCGTCGACCAATCCACCGCCTAGGAGAACGGTAGTGATCCTTACCTATTTTTTTAGTCCTTACTTTATTTTCAATAAGCAGCTATAGTCTTGCTACTTGAAATCTCTACTTACTTTCCAAAGGTTTAAAAAGTTACTTGATTGTAGATGAAAAAGTAAAAATGTATGATTATGTCGTTTTTGAGATTCAAGCATGTTATGTGGACTTAAATGTTCTTGATATACTATTTCGAAACTTGATTGAATGCATGTTGTATGTAAAGTCTCACACGCGGAGTCTTGCATGAGAACGTGACACGAAAATCGAGAAAAGTAGAAACATGGCACCTAGGGTGTGTTTAACAAGGAAGTTGTGTTTTCCCGGTTGGAAAATATTTTCGAAACTACGTAATGACCATCTCGAGGGTATGACGTGAGTGTGTGTGAGTTCCCATGGGAAACCGGACCGGCGGAACCATGGTGAGGTATAGCTTGGTTATCCGCGGAGAGGAGCCAATGCAAATGTGTGCCAATGGGAACCCGGCGCGGCGGAACCATTGTGAGGATACTCGGGAACCCGGCGCGGCGGAACCGAGGTTGGGTGAGTTAAAAAGGTGTTTTTGAAAAGGGGTAATAACAACAAGGTTCACGATGAGTCGACACCAACGGAAATCATAAGCAATTGTTAGCGTTATTGCCTTTTATCACTGGTTATGTACTTATCATGTGGAAATCGATGCTAGTATTAGGATTATACTACTGAGCCTTCGTAGCTCACGGTGTTGCCTTGTGGTGACCCTGGCATATTATATGGGTGGCGACGCCGGTATAATATGTCAGATTTGATAGACGAACAGGACGAACTATTCACCTTGGAGGCATTCGAAGCCGAGGAGCTGGAGAAGCAAGAAGAACCGTAGTTAGGAACCCTAGATCCCTCTGTTATTTGAATAAAGGTACTTTTTGTAAGGTTTATGATGTAATAACGAGCTAGACTCGCTTTGTTTTTATAATAAATTATTTTATTTAACGTACCCAAAATTCGGGGCGTTACACGTGAAGCCTTGAGGAGTAACGCATGGTGTTTTGGAAGAACGCGCGGCATAGTGCGTTTGCATTTCTGCAATTTTGACAGCATAGGCATGGAATGGATTTGGGCATCTCAAGGCATCATCAATCACCAAAATACACTCCAGCAAGTATATGGGACTTCAAGGATGTTTTGTTTCGGGTCAACTCCCGGAATTTAAGGACGTTGTACAAAAGTCGATAAAATCCTGTTTTCAAGTCACGTCGAGGTACCAATCTGCGTTTCAAGCCATTTCAAATCGTTTCTTTGAGTCATACAGGTCATAATGGTCAATAGTGACTTAGTCCAAGTTCCAGTTCGAGTCCCGGGTCAAGATTTGAAGTTGTCACCTTTCAAGTCAACATTTTCTTAGTTTTCAGGCGTATTCCGGGCATAAGATCAAACTTCTGAGTCATGTCCCGAGCTTGGAAGATTGTCATTGCTGTGTATAGTCGTGTTTCAGCCTATAGCTAAGGCGCTTATGAAAATTCCTGAATGAAGCGTTAATTTTCACAGTTCATTCAATTACTTCTTTGGTTTCTATTCCATTGTCATTAAGTCCCCTATTATTAACCACGTATTGAACTCAGTTTTATAATCTATGGTTAGTTGCACATTTCGGTAAGAGTTTAGGATACTCAATGAAAGAAATTGAACGACAAAGGACAATGAAAAGGGCGGTCCCTATGCATATATAATCTCGAAGGAATCCATAAGCCGAAGTACAAAACAAGACATGCAAACCTGATGCTCAAAATCCTATCTACCAAGGGTAAACAGGCACCCAATCAAAAGGAATCACGCAGGCCTCACCAAAATACAAAAGCAAAAAGGGGAAACTTAGTCCTCGTCCTCATCTCTATTCCCGTCCTCCTCCTCGTCCTCCTTAAAGACCTCCTCCTCCGCCTCGGAGCTAACGACCTCCTGAGTGCGAGTCCCCTTAGGCACGGTACTGTAGGGAGGTATTCCCGAACAGGTATAGTTAGCAATCGAACAAATGGTATAAAGGAGTACATGGCAAGTACGATAGGTCATACCGCCGGGTAGGGCGGTGAACGGCGATATGGACTAGTGACATGAGGAGCCATTGGTCCAGACAGTCTGCTCGACATATAAAGACAAAAGACATGAGAAGTCATTGGTCTAGATATATGATTAAGACCAGTGACATGTGAAGTCACTGGTCCAGATGAACTGTTTGGCAATAAGGTGGCCGAACAGGGAAAGAACTATTGTAAAAGCAGCCTTGAATAGAAGGAGTGCCCTAGAAGGTTCTAGAACGAGTGTATCCCATAAAGAGTAAGATCCCGGGAATGCAGGATCTAGGAAAGATACCCAATGAGGATGAGATGTTTTGGTCGGTTAAGATAATGAATTGATAAGGGAACGAGAGTCCAAGATATCTTGGGTTCCTATACGTGATAGGAATCCTAGAGCAAGAGGGATGCTTGGGCAGCAAGTATACGTATGTCTATAAATACAAAGCAAACCTAGAGGTAAAAGGTACGCAAGATATTGCACTTATATTGTTCTTCCACTGACAATTAGGGTCTATTGGCTAGTACGTGATACTGACTTTGGCATCGGAGGGCCTTTGTAACGAGGAGCAAAGGTGCGCTCACCCCTTGTCTGTTTTGCAGATTAGGGTTCTGACGACGAACTAGGGTTTCGGTGAAGAGGCACGTGTGGCTGTTGCATATTGGTGTCGTTCAGAGCAACAATTATTTTCATCCCCTTACAGGTACTACCGGATGTATCCTCCAGATCAATGTCTGTCGACTCCTCGGTCTTGTCCGAGATGGCAATAGGCTCCTCCTTTGTGCCGCCGGAGTGTCGTTGTCTCTTCGATGGGCGCTCCTCCCGAGAGCCAGCAAATGAAGCCTGTTGCATAGGCATGCGAACAGACTTCCTACGTAGCCCCCGGGCAGCTCCTCCTCTAGCCTGCAATGATACAACATCCTTATGGCATTCGCATATAGTCATGAATAAGAGCAATAGAAAACAAGCAAAGTTCAAAGGTTTACCATTGACCCTCCAGCACGGGCTAGTACCAACGGGAGGTGGCCCATGGCATATTGCCGCACAAGTTGCTCTAGGCCCCGCATGGCCACTGCCATCTCCCTAGCGTACTCCGGAGTCACCTGCATAGTAAGAAGGATAATTAGAATGAGCGATGACGATAGTGCGTTTACAAATGAAAGCATGACGTACCTGAGCAAGGAACTCCGAAGGTTTAACTACAGGACGTGGGACCTCCATCAGGTCAGGAACTCCTTGAGCAGTCACCACGTCCATAGTCGAAGAAAGGGTGGGCAATCTGGCCCCACTCACACGATCACCCTGAGGGCCCTCATTCCCTCTACCTCTACCTTGTCTTCTGCGTCCCCTACCTCTCCTACCGCCTCGTGCCTGCCTCTGCGTCTCCCAGACAGCGCAGATCTCAAAGCTCTGCATCAGGTACTGAGCCTGGTACTCTGTGTAGTTAGCACTAGCCTGGAACAACGGCTCTAGTTGAGGGTTCGGTTGTGTGAACTGCTCAACCTCCTTTAGCGTATACTCGCTCTTCGTCAGCACGAGAGGAGGGAGAGGCCCAGGGACTGAGAAAGTGTCTAGCCTCGGCGACTGACGTACACCCGGTCACCCAGGTACCACTGCTAGCCATAAAGGGACTCCAAAAGCACCTCCCTCTCGTCACAACCTGGCTACGGGCCATAAATGGGACCTCAAAGCGGTCCCAAATGCGCCAGTGTACCTGCAAATTAGAGGCAGGCGTCAGGAGAGTGATTCGATACATAAGTAACAAAGATCGAGAGGCCAAGGAAGCACGAATACCTGATCAGGACGCAGCTCGTCTAGGTACAGTCGATAGGTGTTCAGGTCGCCTTTCCCCTTCTTCACCCCTCGGTACTCCTTCAACCAATGAAGGGCTCGAGGGAGTACCATGTCTTCAGGGCATGACATCGTGGGAGGGTACATGTCTAGTACCTCGTATGTCCAAAGCTGCAGAGTTCAAAACATCAAGAGTTAGCACGAAATGATACAAATGCATGAATGGAAAGCCAACTAGGTATTGAAAACAAGGTTTCGAAGCATACCTCCCAGACTCGCCAGTAGCCGCCAAGGCTCTTCCCCACGCCTCTGGAAAAAGACCCCATAAAGGCGTAGCATGCCCCCAAAGCCGCACTGTTCCAGTCAAAACGAACTATCTCCCCGATATTCCCCAGCGTAGGAAGGAAAGACAAGTGAACCCAGTTACGCCTGCTGAGAAACAAGGAGGCATCGAGCATGTACAACAGAAAGCACCTCGCCATCTGCTCTCTTGGACCCTACCCATAAGAGGCTCCGTCCAAAAGTCCAAAAGCTGGGCATATGGAGCATCCCACTTCTCCGCTCTCAGCCTGCGCCCCAGGAGACGCCTCTGTAGCTCTGGGTCCCTTCCCACCATGGTGTCGTAAGGGATGGGGTCACCTCCGACCCTCAGCCCAGTGATATGATCGCTGCAAAGTCCAAGGATGTCACCGTCATCTTACCGAAAGAGAAGTGGAACGAGTTCGTCGTGTCCCACCACCTATTTGCAAGTGCCCGCACCACCTGGCGATCATTGCTTGCCCTCGTCAGCACAACGACAAACTCGCCAAAACCCGCCTCCTTCACCATCTCTCTCTCGGCCTCCGGGAGCCTCCCCCAAACTGGGGCACATCGCCCGCACCACTGTAGCACGAGATCCTTATTTCCTGTTACAGAAAGAGACATGATTCAATGAATATGGCGTGACGATCAAAAGGCATTGAATCCGATTGAAATTCAAATATCAAATCATACCTCGGCTCTGCGCAAAGACAGGTGCTGCTGTGGGTCCCTTAAGACTAGGGACTCATCGTAAACGGTCCTCTCTGGCCTATAGGCGTCCAGTAGCGAAGGCACCACTGCGTGCCGAAGTGGCATGTAAGATTCCTCGGCAAAAGACCGGTCCTGCCCCAGGACCGCAACCGCCACATCCACCACGGTCCTAAGTGGGACCATAGCCTCCTCATTCTCAACCCATGGCCCCTCGGCCGTTCCTGTCTCGAGCTCGGCCCGGAGCTCCCTCTCCCAAGACTCAAGCAAAGCCTTCGCCCGTCCAGGTACCCCTCGTAGAGTCTCCACCAAGTCCACAAGGGACGCTGTCTCTAAGTAGTCCCCCACACCTATGGGTCACGACGACCCCGCAGCTACGCCACTGCCAACCAACATGGCCGGCGTTTCTCGTTCCTCCACCAGCTCCTACTCGACAATGGGGGCCTTCCCCAAGTCAGCACGAGGCTCCCTCACGGGAGAAGCCTCTGTCTCCTCCTTCTTGGCCCTCTCCTCTGAACCACCGACAACCCCCGATTGGCCCGTGGCCACGTCCTCACCTCCTAACTCCAGTGCACCTGAACCCTCCGTATCTTGGCCATAATTGGCCAACACCACGTCGTCGCTGCTGCCACCACGGCAGCCGAGGTTGTGGCCTCCTCGGCCATGGCTGCCCGAGCCGAGAACCCCGTGGTCTCCAAAACCTCCCCAATTGACATGTCACTCCCTGGAGGGACCGGTGGAGATGTAACCTCAACCCTTGGTGGTTCATCACCACTGGGTGCCTCGCTAGACTCCATGATCTCAGTGAGAATGAGAGAGAGAGAGAGAGAGAGAGAGAGAGAAGGCGCGAGAGAGAGTTTCAAACGGTGGGGTGTACTATGTACGCCTCGCCTGTATATATATCCCCCTCTCGAACCGGTTCGTCTGAGATTAAAAATGGACCGGGTTCGTAGTTTATAGCGCCGCACGACATTTTGGCTAAGACGCACGACGTAATACCTTGTTTCGGTATACCGCGTGTCTTTTCATAAGCTGTGCACGGCGTTATAGTCTATTTTGACAGTTCGAATTCTAGAAAAACTCTTGGCGTTTGGGTATATGATTATTTGGATTCGCTGGAGTTTGTTCAAGAACACAAAGTAGATAGAAGTAACGAAAAGGGGACTTTCACTTCATTTAAACCGGGGTAACTCCCGGGATTTCCATTACATTTGCTCAAAAAAAAAAAAGAAGAAAAAGAAAAAACTACAAAAAACCCTACTGCCCCTCTTCCTTCTACCCTGTCACCTTCAGTCACTTCCCTCGCAGGGAGCGTCATTCGCACCATCCGAACGGTTGTCAGAACCGTTCGGATTCCCTTCTGAGTCCTCCGCGGTCTCATCCGACTCGTGCCCCGGCGCAAACTCAGGATCGTTCTTGTCGTTCAGTTGATCGAAGGTGAAGTCTTGAAGGTTGGAAACAGCCCGCCGAAGGGTACGGATGGTAGAAATTAGCCTTGCGATTTGTGTAGTAAGATGCTCGATTTCTTCACGGTACGACGCCGTCTCAACCTCCAAGGCAGTGACTCGCGCAGCCAAACTGTTGTCCGCCATGCCGGAATCCTTGAAAGCGACTTGTCTTTAAGAAAATATAGGGAAATATGGAAGGATTCGAGAGAATTTTGGTGGTGGCGCATGGAACTAGGCACCACTACCCTTATAAAGACGTTGAAGCCGTCAAAAGGACACGCCTGTATTAATGGGCATCCTTAAACCAACCGACTGTTCTCGGAAATCGAAGAGTTGCATGGGAAATTGAAACGCCGCGCGTCACAGTGATGAGCCACGCGGCATTCCAGTTTTGCATGGATAAATCACTTTTCTCGGAAATTGTTCAACCCAGCCACCCAAATCCCCCTCGGGAATCAAACAACCCTGTCATTTATAAGGAAAATCCTTTAGGATGACGTGCCTTGGTTAACAGATGTTTCGACTTTCGTTCTCCGGGACTCGTCTCAATTTTCGTCGTTTAGGACTCGTCACCATTTTTCGTCCCCCGGGACTCGTCATAATTTTGCCTCCTGAAGGTTCACCTCAATTTTTTTGCCCTTCAAAGGCTCATCCCGTCTCGATTTGCCTCCTGAAGGTTCGTCTCGAATTTTTGCCCTCTGAGGGCTCATCTCGTCTCGATTTGCCTCTTGAAGGTTCGTCTCGAATTTTTGCCCTCCGAGGCTCATCTCGTCTTGATTTGCCTCCTGAAGGCCCGACTCAAATTTTCACCCTCCGAGGGCTCGTCTTGTCTAGATTTACCCCCCTGAGGGTTCGTCTCAAATTTTGACCTTCAAGAGCTTGTCTTGCACACGTAGTCATTTACATTTAATTCACGACACTCTGCACCACCGGCACTCAATCTTCTCAAGGTTTATTGCATGGTTTTATTATTTGTCCTCCGGGACTCATTTCGCTTGCATTGTCCCAATCGAACTACGCTGGTCTGATCCTTACAATGGGGTACGTAGGCAACCCCAATGGCGCGACCACCGTCATCATCTGCTTGCATTTCGATTTTCATGCTTTTTTTTGTCTCCGTTTAAAGATCTTGGAGCAACGGATTGGGATGCCTATTCTTTAAGCGTCACTCGCGCCAACCAATGGTGTCCGAGTTATGTTAAAGAGGGACTACCGTAGACACCCCAATCCGGACCTCGGAGGTTTTTTAAATGTCCCGCTGATGAAATAAAGGAAACAATACGTAGGACTCCCCTAAAACAAAAGCCCAAAAGCCCAAGACAAACCCAAGGACCTAGAACTGGACTCTTAGAACCGCATGACACACCTATATACCGCATGGCATAACGAATCTCATTATGCCGCATGAGGTCATGAGGTCAACTGTACGGCATTTTGAATAAAGTTCTAACTGGCTCAGCTAGCTATCGGCCACGCCCACTTGAGCCCCAACTACAAGTTGGCTTAGCTGAAAAAGCACTTCTGGCCCGCCCAGAAAATACCTCCCTCATTTGAATTCAAAATCCTTGGCGGCCTATAAATACAACCCTCCACTTAAGAGAAAGGGCCCTGAACTCTCTTTCTCTCTCATCATGCTTTCACACCCACTCCTCACATCTAAGCCTTGAGAAAGTTACTCTAAAAACATTTTCAAGGCTCTTTCTTTCTCAAAGTCCTCCATTTTTCTCCTCATCATTGAAGTGAGTCCTTTTTGCTCACTTTGAGGCCCATCTATTACTCACATCCACAACCTTCTTTTCTCAACCGCTCTCATCTGTAGCCGTTCATCCTCATCCAAACTCAAGATCAAAGGTGTAATTAGTTTCCTTGGGATAGGTTCTGCCCTTATCCCTAAGGGAACCCTTCCGTAGTCAGCATCGACCCCTTTTGGGTAGATACTGACTTGAAATCCTTTCAAAAACAGGAACAACCACTGTGCTGGGTGTGCTACGCCGCGTGGCGCTTCAATGCGTCGCACGACATAGTGTACTCAAATGCACGGTGTTCCATATAGCTACTGTTTTCTTGTTTAAACTGTCTAGATCATAGTCATCCTCTATCAGGCCTGTTTTGTTGCTAAAATATCAGGTGTTTGTGCTTTCAAAATAAGACCATATCTACAAACCATGTTTAGTTTTACAAATGAAGCTTCTTCGATCATTTTGGATGATTTAAATGTATAAAAGATGATTTATGTTCATGGCTTGAAGGAATGGTGCTCTTCTAGAGTGATCCAATGACATAAACACCATCTGATGTTTGTCAAAAACGTCGTACGTACAACTTAATATGTTGGACGGTAATCTGAAACTTAATGATGGCTTGAAGATAGAGCGGATACCCCACACGGCATATTGTAAAACCGTGCGCAGTATTACAATATGCCGTGCAGAAGTAAACGGAGATCCAGACAATTTCTGTTAGAAAGTTCTTTCATTCTGCATCATCTTTACCATCACTGTACAAAAAGCACCATGTGCACGTTAACGTGATATATTTCCCATGTCCCTTTCCCCCTTACTTGTTTATTAAAGAGCTTGATTTTCCCAAAAGATATTTTAAATCCCTCTTTTGAAAGAGTTTAGTAGAGACCGATTTTGCCGGGCGAGTGAGATGCTTTTCTAACAAAACCTTCCCTATTTGTAACGTGGCTCCCGAACCCAAAATCTCAACGTTTTAGTTAGATCAAAATGCCTTTTCAAACGGACTCTCGGTTTCTCTGATCATCCATCTCAAAAATCTGGGTGGCGACTCTTTTGGGCGAGCGCCGGTCGGGGAGCCCACACCCGCTCCAACTGCCACCACACCTTCCACAAAAAACCGCGACAACCAAAGGATGAGGAAGTAGGTCGAGGCGGCGACCCAGAGAGACGGAGGAAAACGAGGCCATCAAGCCTGCGATGACGACAAATTTTGCCCACACGATGATGAGACTAGAGGAGGAGAAGCAACCAAAAAGCTTGGAGGAAAATAGGGTGCAGGAAAGGGAAGGATAAAAGAAAGTAAAAAAACAGAGAAGAAAAAGAGAGGAAAGGAGAGAGAGAGAGAGAGAGAGAGAGAGAGAGAGAGAGAGAGAGAGAGCACTAAAAGGGGGAGGGGAGGGGTGCAAGCAAGAATCACAAATCCAAGAAGACAGGTGGAAAAGGAAGCAAAAATGCGTTGTGTTAAGAGCTGCTGTTGCAGCTGCTGCTTTATCCTTTTCTCGTGAAGGAATTAATCGGATTCATCTCAATGAGACTCAGACGCTATTGTCTTTAGAAAAAATCATCGGCATTGATTACGAGGATAATAAGGAGGATATTGTTCGTGGGTTCATGGCTATGGAAGCTGAAGTTGCGGAGAGGGCCAAGGTTCTTGATACTGTAGGATGATTAATTCTTAGGCGTTTTCTTTGGGTGTTTCTTGTTTCTGCTGCTTTGTTTTGGTTGTGGTTTGTCATCTTTGGTGTTTTCTAGTTGGGGGGAAAATTTCTTTTATATCCTTTCGACTTTAACCAAAAATTCATTTTGGTCATTCACCTTTCAATTTTGGCATAAAAATACTTCGACATTCCAATTTTTTTCAATGTCGTATTTTAGAAGGAATCCGTTATCTTTGAGTCCTGTTATAGGGACCAACGGCCTCGCCAGGCCATCTTCGGCAACTAGACGGCTGATCCGAGCCGTCCAAAAATTCTTTAAAAAAAAACGAGGGGGCTAACGCGGGAATCAACGGCATCCAATATGTGTAGGATGCTTGATCCAAACACCCTATTTTTCGTACATATATGTATATATCCCTAAAGGATGACATTGAAAATGTAACGCCCCGATTTTTCAACGAATTTTGGCAGCATTAACCCTAAAATACACTAAATTTTATAAACTACAAGGCCTCTATTTGTCGTTATACAAAATCTACATTAAAAAAAATACAAAAAAAATCTAACATTTTATTTAAACATCTTCAGAGCGACTCTAATGTTGATACAGATCCTAAGCATTCTTGGTCTTCGTCTTTGATATTCCTCCTGTGTCAAACAACTCCACCATTGAAGCCTGCACCCTCTAGCAAATTGATCGCCGAACCAAACGATTTACCAAGATACAAACGTATTCATGAGTGATAATTCACCCAGTAGAATAATCTCAATCCTACCAACCCTTTACTCTACAATTAGCAGGTCAACAATATAATAATTCACCGGAGGTACAGAATAACAGCACATTGTCCTTTTATTTACCATCCATTATCTTACATGAAATCTAAGTATCCTCTCCACAAGGTCCTTTTCTCCCACATCCACCAACTTTGACCGTCCCATGGAATAACTCTCTATTTATTTGTCCTGTACCAGGGTTCTAAACGAATACTACTAAAGTATGTATTCAGTTTGGATTCACCTACAACCAAAATAAAGGAATAGCTCATCATGACAACTCAGCATTACGGGTCGCACTATCTCATTGCCAAGATCCGTTACCGTCTTCCAACTCTATATACTGGGTACTTTACCATACCTCTAATCTACACACTGGGTATTGTACCGTATTGAGGGATCATTTACCATTTCCCAAAATATTATACCTGAAGTTCTTTACCGTCCTTCACACACACACACTGGGTACTGTAACGCATTTAGGATCCTTTACCATATCCCAAATCCTGTACCCGAAGTCCTTTACCATCCTCCACACACACACACTGGGTAATGTACCGCATTTAGGATCCTTTACTGTATCCCAAATCCTGTACCCGGAGTACTTTACCGTCCTCCACACACTCTGAGTACTTTACTGTACTCGGGGTCCTTTACCGTTCCCCAACTCAGCTAAAGATACTTTACCGTACCAGGGTCCTTTATCGACACCCAACATCCTCAATCAACTTTACCACTTTTATCCTTTACTTATCCACGTACATCTATATGTTCACTTCTCGAAACCATCCCATGAACCTAAGTTCATTCTAGCACGCACAACATGATACAATCAATAATGGCTCAATTCATAAAACAATACATTTCAATGAGATAACAATTTAAAAATCGATATGTGCGAATAATCAAACACGTAAGGAATTTGAATTAGGCCAAAGCCTTTTGGATTATTAAGTTTTATTGAACAAGTATATTCATTTATAATTAAAATTCTTAAAATCATTATAACCAAGATAATGTTATCACATTTATAAACGGAATAAATCTATTATTTGTGACTTGTCAATATTATACTAACATTAGCAAAGACAATATTATCCTAACATATTTATCATTTTCAGTTGCTAAGGTTAAACCCTAGTGGTAATATAAAGAAAATGTTATTGGGCCGAAATTGGCGCCGATTGTAACTTAATATATTTATTTAGGCCAAAATAATACACTAGAGTAATTAGGAGGGCCAAACTGTGATAATAACATACAATTTCAAAACGGAAGATATAGATTACACAGGAGGAATAGAAAAATAGAGTATTGGTTTTGTTCTTTTCCGTTTCAACACGAAATTTGATTCTCGTTCCTTCTAACCATTAAAACTAACATGTAGGAGTACAAATATATTTAGGAGAAGGTAGAGAAACGATTATCATACCTCGAATTCGGTTGGAACTGTAGTGAATGGTTTTGGTGGGTTTTCAACAAACGGAGAAGGCGCCCGGAATGGGGACCCCGGGGTGGCCGATCCGGGGCTGATTTTTTTTTTGGGCAATTTCAAAGCTTGAACGGGGCCGGGTTGCAGTTGCATTGGGGCGGTTCTTGGGAGCTTAAATGGGACTATTTTCCTAGATGTTTCGGAGTGGAACGAGGCTGTTCGGGGACCGTCGTTTTCAGGTCGGAACGGGGCTATGTTTGTGGCAGAAATGGTGAAGGAGAATAAAAGGAGGAATGGGTTTTGTAGGAGAAGGTGGTATGTGAAGTAGCCTTCTCTCTTTGCTAATAGCACAGTGAAGGAAAAAAAAAATGAAAGAAAGGAATGAATAATATTAATGAAAGTGATTATGATGTCCGGTTAGTTTTTTGTAGGGGGATGAAAACAATTGATGCTCTGGATAGCACCAAAATGAAGCGGCTCCACGTGGTTCTACACCGGAACCCTAGTTCGTCGTCGGAACCCTAATCTGCAAAACAGACAAGGGGTGAGCGCACCTTTGCTTCTCGTAGCAAAGGCCCTCCGATGCTGAAGTTAGTATCACGTATTGGCTAATAAACCCTAATTATCAGTAGGAGAATAATGCGAATGCTTAATCTTGCGTACCTTTACCTCTAGGTTTCACTCTTTATTTATAGATTCGTGGATGCTTGCTGAACAAGAATCCTTGTTCCCATGGGATTCCTATCTCGTATAGGAGACCCAGGATATCTTGGACTCTCGTTCCTTTATCAGTTCGTCGCTGAAGAGTCCTTTTAGGACTCTTTCCCATAGCATGGCCGAACATCCCACTCACATTGGGTATCTTTCCAAGATCCTATATTCTCGGGATCTCATCCCTCTTCCGAATATTACTTATTCTGGAACCTTGCAGGTTATTCTTGCCGCCTCATGCTTTAGGGCAACTTCTTTTCCTATCTGGCTATCTCGTAGCCGAACAGTCAACATGGTCCAATGACCTCAGGTATAACTGGTCTTCCTCGTTGTACCTGGACAAATGACTTCACATGTCTTTTGTCCTTATCAGCCGAACAGACCACCTGGCTAATGGTTTCTCATGTCGCTGGTCCAAATCGTCGTTCACCGCACTGCCCGGCGATAGGTTCTCTTATATTTAGCACGCGCTCCTGCATATCACGTGTTCGGCTTATGATTGTATCTGTTCGGGAATACCTCCCTACAATCGCTCCCCAGCTTTACTCGATTGTCACTGTTCGGGGCAATGGGTGAAGCTTTTCAGAAACCAACATCTGTTCGAACTTCTCTAAGCCTCGGGGTGTCGTAACTTTTTATAATCATTGATGCCCTTTGGCGGCTTGATCATTATACCGTTTCGGGGTAATAACTCCACGTGGCACGTTTCGTGTGCCCTTCATTAACTTTGAACTGACGTTTCACAAAACGTCGTCAGAACGACTTCCCTTGGAGACTTTCTTTCCGTTACTTTTCTTGTAACGGCGTGGGGGTGACGTTTCAGATTCCATCTCTCACGGCTAAAACCCCCTAAAGAATCATTTTTGGGTCTTTTTTCAAAAAGAAACCAAACCCTCTTTCTCTCTCACCAGACCCAGGCGAAAACGAAACTCCTCTTTTCTCTGCCATTGCCGCCGTCTGCAACTCGATCGCATCTCAGGCGACCGCTGCATTAGCTTCGTAAGATTCTCAATCTGGCTTCTCGTTTCATCTTTTCCTGAACTTAGTTTCCAGATTTGTCAATTTCGTTTTAGGGCTCTATCTTTAGCCATTTTCAAATCCCTTCACTCTTAATCATACTAATGGCAGATGAGGGTGATAACGGCCCTAAGCCTGGTAAATTTAGGAAACTCTGTGATTCCCCCATGGCTATGTCAGCCTTTAGAACTGAATATAATGTCCCTGAAAATGTGGGATTTGAACTTGCCCCCCTGGGAGCAGATAGGGATGCAGGCACTTGGGATAGGATGTGTATCCCTATCGTGGCGATCGTCGAAGGTGGAGTTCGTTTCCCCCTTGACCCACTGCTCCGCCGTGTGCTTAACTGGTATCGCCTTACGCCCATGCAAGTTTCAACAAACTTCTTCAGGCTAGTCATGGGAGTCGTTGCCCTGAATAGAATCCTAGGAACCCAACTAGGAATCTGGGAGATCCAATGGTGGTATAGCATCGTGCTAAACCCTGAGTATAACACCTACTATTTCAAAGTAAGGAGAGCAGAGAAACGCTTCGTGCTTAATATGCCAAACTCTGCACGTGACCATGAGATGGACTTCCTATATGTTACTGGAGCCTTCGAGCCAATGGGGGAGGATGGTTAAGTGGAGGGTTTCCACTGTCCCCACATATGGGGTTACCCACGTATGCTCCTAAATTTGCTTTGTAATTTCTTACTCTGTTGCTTTCTCATAGCTTTTTCGTTTTTATATTCCTAACTCTTGTTTGTGGTTCGTTTGATGCAGCGAACAACGCTAACAGGCGCCCTAGACGTGAACCGAGTTATATCCGAACAGAGGACATCAACAAGGTCCTAAAATACACAGGAGTGCCCGGTACACGTACAGCTGGACGTGGCCGAGACGCTCACGTCCTTCTTGGCTACGACCCCGCCTACAGGGGGTTCATTGACAGGAGATTGGCCAACCCGAGCATTAGTGGGGCCTCGACTTCGACTGCTCCCCAACCCCGCAGTTCAAGATCGCAAGCCGGTGTTACCCTTGCCGGTCAATCAGGTGAGGTAGCAATCCCTGAAGGTGTGCCCCAGACTCAAGTGGTGCTTAGAAGATCGGTCCGAAGGCAAATCACTCCTGAACTTCAAGCCAAACAGTCTGCTCCATTTTGTGGTACGAGCCAATCGTCATCCTCAGGTTACTCCCGGTCTCCAACAAATCCAGGTACAATGACTCGTCAGCCTTTGAACCTGAGTTCCCTTCTGACCATTGGTGGTCGCGGCCGTGGTACTGGCCGGGGATCATCAACCGGGCATGCCCCAGCACCACCCCGTCGTAGCAGGGGTGGATCAAACCACTCCTCTTCATCGCCTCGGGAACACGACAGTTCCCTTGAGGCTGGGGACATTCATCGGGACAAACGTCCCCGAGATCAAACAGCTGAGGATACTGAGGCTCCAGCTGCTTCAGTACCCGTGGAAGTGCAATCCCCATCTGTGCAAGTTACTCCAGAGGTATGGGCTCCTCTTCTCATGAGGGGAGACCGACCTGTAAACGTTGGAGACAGTGCCAGTTCAACCGAAACTGCACTGGCCTTAGCGCAAGGCCTCTCTCTTCCAGTAGATATGCAGAAAGAATCTTCCTCCTCTGCAGAAAGACTTGTATCCACTGGTCTCGTCAGTGGAATCAAGGTAATTTAAAATCTTTCATTTTACTTGATCATAACAGGTAGATACTGTGGTTAACATCTATCTGTCCTGTGTTTAGTTTATCCAAAAGATGATGACCCTGGGCCAGAAGTTCCAGGAGGCGGATGCTGAAAGGGTCAGGCTTTTGAATGATAACACAAGGCTTCTCCGAACAGTCTCCAGGCTGGAGAGAGAGAGAGAGAGACAAAGCCAAAGCTGAAGTGAACGAAACAAAAACCAAGCTGGAGACTGCTGAAGACAATCTGGGTCAGGCTCTGGCAGAAATTAACAGTGCCAAGAAGCTTGCATTCGAAGATGGCTACCAAAAAGGGTATGATGCCACCACGGCCATTTACGTGGAGTAGATACCAGGCTTACAAGACCAAATCTGGGTTGCTTGCTGGGAGGCGTGTTTAACCAAAGTTGGCGTTGCAGACGATTCTCCCCTATGGACTGAGGTGGAACTACCCAGCAGCCGGGCAGCAGCTATTCAGGAACCTGACAGGGCCCTTGCTGACGATGTGGATAGCCAAATAGATGACTTTGCTGATGTGGACGAGGAGATGGAGATGGAGTCCCAAAGTACTGCAATAGAACACACGTCAGTTAGGGAGGTGACGCAGGAAGCCATTACTGTGGAGGAGAGTGCTGCTCCCAACACTGAGGTTGCAGATGGCATTCCCCCTGAGATCCAAAACTTGGATTGAACGGGCGGGTAAGTATAATTATTTCCTTTTTATGCCAAAGTATGTTGTTGGTCCTGCGTGACCATGCCATTTTTCACAGCCCTGCGAGGCACCAGTACATTCCTTCTTTCTTGATGGTACAAGTATTTGGCCATTTCGTGGCATAACATTTAGTCGTTTACTGCTTTTCCGCTTTTGCTTAGCCCTTCGTGGCGTTTAGACGTTTTACTCTGCTCGGTCCTTTTTTGGCCATGAGTATTTTGTCTTGTGCCCAAGTGTTTCGTACTTGGAAGCCGTAACTTGTTATGCAAGTATTTCGCACTTGATTTTTGCATGTTTCTCGTATGCGAGTCAAAAATATGTTTTTACTAAGCATGTTCGTACTTAGAAAAAACAGATGTGAGTATTTTGTTTGTTTTAAGTTTCTCATACTTAATGTTTCTGCTTTCACAAAACAGGTCTAAGTTGTTCGTTCTTAGACCAAATTGTACATATCTCGTTATGTCTATTGTCCAAGCATTTCGTACTTGGGCTTTACTAAGTATATTCGTACTTAGACTTTAGTAAGAGTTTCGTTCTTGTGAGTATCTCGTACTTTGTTAGTTTGTTTGTGTTTGGCATTCGTGCCAATCCCGTGCTCCCTAATATGAAAAAAAAGGAAGATAACGCATATCTCCGAATTTCATATTCCACACTACGAAAATTTTTAGAAATTGGATATACGTGGAAAGAAAATACTTTATTCATAAACTTGAACTCAAGGAAACCTTATTCGTATCCCTTGCAACGGAAAACCAGACAAGGGAATTATACTCGTAACTCCCACACAAACACATAACGTATTAAAACTCAAGGTGGCATTATTCGTACCCCTTGTTACTAGAGAATAATAAAAAACAAAGGAGCTTTGTTCGTAGCTCCCACACAATCACGTAGTGTAATAAAACTTAATTTTTCTAAACAAAGAATTTTCTGAGATTATGGACATTCCATGGTCTCGGAATTGGATTGCCGTCCAGATCAGCCAGTCTATAGGCCCCTATGCCCACAATCTCAATTACTCGATATGGGCCTTCCCAATTGGCCCCCAGTTTGCCTTCGCTGGCTACCTTGGTATTGCCGAGTACCTTTCGTAGTACAAGGTCCCCAACACCGAACTCTCGAGGGTGTACATGCTTATTGTAGCTCTTCATCAACTGTTCCTGGTAAGAAGCTAGATGTACCAGGGCCCTTTCTCTTCTTTCCTCGGCGAGATCAAGCTCAATTTCAAGGGCCCTGTCATTGCCCCCACTTTCGACCAACGCAGTTCTATTGGTTGGGAGGCCAACCTCCAAAGGAATTACAGCCTCTGTGCCGTATGCCAACGAATAGGGGGTTTCTCCCGTAGACCTCCTAGGTGTTGTCCTATGTGCCCATAAAACAAGGGGCAATTCATCGGGCCATTTCCCTTTGGCCTTGTCCAACCTCTTCTTGATCCCGTTAAGAATGGTTTTATTAGATGCTTCTGCCTGCCCGTTGCTCTGAGGGTATGCTGGAGTTGAATAGTAGTTCCGAATTCCATACTGGGCACAAAATGCTTTGAACTTCTTTTGAAATTGGGACCCATTATCTGTGATCAAGGAATAGGGAACCCCAAATCGAGTAATAATACTCTTCCACACGAATCTTTCTATCATGGGTTCGGTGATTTTGGCCAGTGGTTCTGCTTCTATCCACTTGGTAAAATAATCCGTTGCAACTAGCAGGAATTTTCGGTTCCCAGTTGCTTTGTGGAGGGGACCCACGATGTCCATTCCCCACTGGGCAAACGGCCAAGGGCTTGTCAGAGGTACCAGGTCTTCGGCTGGTGTTCGAATCATGGGTGAGAACTTCTGACATTTCTCACAAATTTTAACATATACCTTGGCATCTTCCTGCATATGTGGCCACCAATAGCCTTGGGTAATTGCTCGGTGGGCAATGGACCTGCCTCCAGCATGACTTCCACATGTTCCCTCGTGGATTTCGTGAAGAAATTTCTGCACCATCTCGGGGTGCACACAAAGCAAATATGGTCCTGTAAAGGACTTTCTGTAAAGCTTCCCTTCTGGGGACAGCCAAAACCTTGCGGACTTGGTTCTGATTTTATGAGCTTCCTTTTTATCAACAGGGAGTATTTCATCTTGTAAAAACTCCACGATTGGGTCCATCCAACTTGGTTCCTGGTTCACATCCAGGACCAATTCAATATTCCTTCCAATGCTCGGCTCTGTCAGATACTCAACTGCTACCCTTCGTTTGAGTTCAGTGGGAACAGCTGCTGCCAACCATGCCAAAGAATCAGCATGGGCATTTTGTCCAGAACTTATCTGTTCAATATGATCCCTATCGAAGGTATCAAGTAGATCTTTGGCTGCTTCCACATATGCTGCCATCTTTTCGTTCCGGGCCTGATATTCGCCGGATAGTTGGTCAACTATGAGCTGTGAATCACAGTGCACCCTGACTCGTTCTGCCTTTAAGGTTTTTACACTTCTCAATCCAGCTAAGAGTGCCTCGCACTCTGTCACGTTATTTGATGCACTGAAACCTAGCCGAACAGACAGCTCGATCATTACACCTCCTGGAGGAAATATTACCACCCCAATTCCTGAACCAGTATTACATGCTGATCCGTCAACGAATAATTTCCATTCCGTGGGGTCCTGTTCGGCTGACAGCTGATCCTTCATGGGTGCTGGCTTGGATGCTTGCTCCTTTCTTGTAGGAGGCAAAGGTGCTACCGTAGGAGAAAACTCCGCCAATACTTGGCCTTTAATCTCCGTACGTGGCTGATAATCGATGTCATACTGGCTCAACTCAACAGACCATGTTGAGATTCTTCCTGAAAAATCTGCTTTTCGTAGCAGTGATTTCAACGGGAACTCAGTGTAAACCACAACCTTGTGGCTTTGAAAGTAGTGTGGCAACTTTCTCGTGGCCGTTCTAAGTGCCAAGACAAGCTTTTCTAGGGGCAGATATCTCGTCTCTGCATCCAGCAAGGTCTTGCTAATACTACAAGAAATCAGGCTTTTTGCGAGGATCATAATTCCTCGCAAAATCCAAATTATTCCTCGCCAAAAGCCTTTTGCGAGGAAATTTCATTCGTCGTCAGTTCCTCGCAAAAATATAGTCTCCAATTCTCTTTTGCGAGGAATTTTTTTTCCCTTGCAAAAAAGATACATTTTGCGAGAAATTGGCTTTGTCACAATTGAGTACACCATTTAGTGAAGAAATTAATTGGACGCTAATATTAAACAAATTAGTGGCCAAAAGTGGGCCATTCCTTGCAAAAAATATCTCATTGGCGACAAAATGTTTCCTCGCTAAAACAATAAATCTTTGGCGAGGAATAAATTCCTCGCAAAAGACTATTCCTTTTGCCAAAATAGTTCTTGCTTTTTGCAAGGAATATTTTCGTCGTAAAAGGTGATTTCTTTTTGCGAGGAAGAAATACCTCGCCAAAGACGATTTCTTTTAACAAACTGATGAATCCTTTTTGCTAGGAAACTTACCCATCGCAAAAAAGGAATTTCTTATAGCAAGGAATTTTTTGGCAAAAATAATTCTTTTTGCTACAAACTAAATCATCACACAAAAATACTAGATGCTAGATGTTTTCTTTTGCTTCCCGTCATGATTTCAAAGACAATTCATCAAACTCAAAGGTAATAAAATAACATTAACATAAGCTAGTTAACATAAGTCAAAACACAATATCTTAACCTTTATCTTCTTCAATACCCAAAACAAAAGCCAACAACCCCCTCCGCCGCCCCCACCCACCCCCCCAAACATAACATCAAATATCAAGAACCACAATTCAGAGACTATATATAATGTGTACTGCCATATACCAAAAACTAAAGCCATCCTTCTTCCATCTAGTAGTACCAGAACATAAGACAAAAGACAGCTTTGTCCCTCCAAAACATTGTTCATCCCATATCTCCTACTAAATTGTATCTTCATCCACCAAATGATCACCATCAATTGTTGAGTAATCTGCATGTAACACAATAAAAAGCTTTACAAATTATAGTCATGTGTAATAATTGATTGCAATATGTCATCACTACTAAACATAAATATCCAGAGTAGCTTAACGCATAGATTGTGACTTAACCACAAGAAATAAAGCAGCAATAGAATCCTTAAACAGATGACACTAACTATAATGAGCTGCTCTAAAACCAGTCTCTTAACGATAGTCCAAGAACATAAGCTTAACAACTTAGTTTTAGATCCAACATATTTAAGACTGTAATTAGTTGATGAGCTAGGAAATACAAGCAAACTGAGTTTCAGATATTAGCTTCCACTTGTGCAATAGCTTTGAAATTGACGGTGGTTGACAAAACCACTTCAAAGGGATCGATCAGGGAGTGATTCAGTGAAACAAGAGAGATATGGAAAGTAATGTTGTACCACCACTCAACTAGTGAAAACCAATTTACCCCAAAAAAACAAGTGAAAACCTAAGCAATACATAGGTGTATCCCCAGTTATATACCTTCGATTCCTTAACACCTAATTTTTTTTTGCAAAAAAGTTGTAAAGACTGATTGAGCAACCTCAATTGCTCAACAAGGATGAGCTAAAGCCATAAAAAGTGCAGCTTTGCCCAACCCATAAAAATGTTCACTAACATTCACACTTTCAGCACTTAAACCATATTTTCTGCAACTAAAATTCAATTTCAGTATTCAATCAACTTAGATAAAATAAAGACAAGCTGCTAACAAGAAAGATAGAACAATTAGTGACAAAGGACATTCCTGATGGCTTTCCATGTCGCTGCAAAATTTGTATCTTTTCGTAGAACAGGTATATTGTACGATGTCATTCCTAGAACAATAAGTGGTCTAATTTTTGAGTTTTCGTAGGGATTCAAGTCTAACATCAAGCACTTGCATCATAAGAAGTGTTGGGGGATTTAAGGGGCCCAAATTCACACACAAATATCACCAAAAACAGTCTTTAAACTGGGCAAAACACAGCAGAAACGCAGCAGAACCAAATCTAATTTTCAGCACTTTATCAAGCTACAAACATGCAGTTTTCAGCAACAAAGCTTAGTTCAAAATTACAGCAGTAACTAGACTTATCTGCGCACTAAAAATGCTGATATCTTCACTTGATATAAACTTTACAAAGCCTCTTTTTCTTCACTTTCAAATACAGCAACATAGCAACACAAGAGCTATGTGTCAAACTCAAAAGGTCTTTCAGTACTTAGACTAACAATTCAACAACTAAGAATATGGAAAGAAATTATGACATTTAAAAAAAAAAAAAGACTACTTACAGCAAGGCATGCGAACATTGGAGCCTTTTAGACGTCCATCATTTCATTCCAGTATGGCACACTCAACGGAGCAAATAGGCGACATACAACGCCTACCTCTTGAACAAAGGAGCATTTTTACCCACTGGTCCCCACTTAACATCAGGGATATGTACATGACGTATTTTCTCACCATTTTATAGCATCTATTCAACTATAATGCCTCGTGATAGGCCCCTTTTCTTTTTGACCTACCTGAAGTTGGAATTGCAACAAAAAGACCTTACTAATTATTATAAATATCTGAATAAAAATTCTAACAAGAAATAAGGTATATTGAACAAAAACATTCACCTAAACAATTAGGAGTAGTGGGTACACTAGCATGCTGATCATTGGCAGCTACCACAGACATTACTTGACCGAGATCGGCTAAAGGTTGTCCTGGTAGAGTTGAGGTCGCTCCATTGGAGCTGACACCCTCTTCTTGATTTCTTTGTGATTTTCTCAAAACTTGAGTTGTAGAAGTGCCTCTCTTTTTTCCTGGACCCATAACTTTTGCTTGAAATCTAGAAACAAAAGAATTAAAAAGATTGCAACTATAATATAGCATTTGCATTCCCAAAACAAATAAAAAGATTGCAACTATAAGACTAATCATGTGCAATTATCCGACGATAATTATTCACCACATGTGATTAAGTCCATAGTTCACGACTAAAGTTTAAGCCTATCCACATGATCAAACGAAATGAACAAATTAGATTAAAAACCTTGCAAGCCCCCCCATTGTTAGGCTAATCTTTATTTCCAATTATCCGACGATAGAACCAATTGGAAATCCAATAACGGGAGCAGAAAAAGTGACAGATATTGACCCATATGAAAAGCGGTAATGTAATAAAGTATAAACTCTCATCTTTTTATATGAATAGGAGAATTTTGTTCAACAACAAAGGGAAAGGGACTCTGCGTTCTTAACAGATAAAAGACTTGGGAATACAGGGGATGTTCACCTTACCGGACCGCTCCCTATCTTTAGTCTAGTCAGGAATGGAGTAAGGGAGGGCCCATCTTCTCAATCGCACCCTTACTCTCCAAACCGGGCCTTGTTAATCACTCGATGTTTCATCAGTTTCAACAACCCAAGACCCCACCCTAACCCTGCCTACATATGATTTTATAATAGCAGGTCATCACCCAAAAGGAACAAATTAGATTAAACTAATCAACAATTTCGGATATTAGATTAAACTAATCCCCAATGTGGGAAATCTATGTAGAAAACATAGAATGGGTTACAATGACTTTATGAAGAAATCAATGGAGGCTTGCAGGTGGACAGGGAGTCCAATAGTTATAAAAGATTAACAGATCTACTTGACCTCTGTTCAACGCTTTGCTATTTCTCCAAAGTAAGAAATTCAGAACCTAATCAAAAAAAAAATCGAGAGAGAGAGACCTCACCTGAATCGGAAAGTTCCTAGTATCAAAAAACCCTAAAAGAGAACAACAAGACAAAGTTATATTTCCTCAACTATGTTTTAGCAAAACAAAGTTAGGGTTTCCTTGTTCTCCATTGTCTATTTTTAAGTTCCCTTGGCAAATGTTTTGTATTTTCTCAGCTTCGTTTCAGTAAAACAAAACAGCCTGAGATGAAGGGGATCCATGGAGGAGAAGAGAGAGAAGTAGAAAACCATACCTTGAGAGAGAGAGAGTCAGAGTTGCAGAGATGGAGGAGGAGCGGTGTAAGGGAGATGGAGGGGAGCGGTGTGAGAGAGATGGAGGGGGAGCGGTCTGTTGCAAAGATGGAGGAGGGGTGGTGTGAGAGAGATGGATGGGGAGCGGGACTGTAAAGAGAGAGAGGGGATAAGCTTTGGGATGAACGCCACACCCAAAATTTCCTGGCCCGCCAAAAAAAATTCCCCCTTTACAAATGGAAACGGCGCCGTTTCTATTTATTTTCATCCTTTTTTTTCCGATGCCGTTCTTTAATATGCCTACCAAAACATTTGCATAAGGATAGATGCTCTACACTCGAATACTATAGCGCGTAGTTCGACACGTCCCGCTCTTTACTCAATTATCTGAATCATTCATTTTGTAAAACTCATCAAATTGAATATTCTTACAAAAGTTCAAATTGATCTGACACCCGCGACTACCTCATCGAAACACTTTTATATAAAAAAATAGATGAGTCTAATCATTTTTTGCATGACTAAACTATTCCGATAAGGTGATTATGGGTTGTTCGATAAACTTTGTTCTAGATATGAATGATCTACTCTACTAAATTTAAAAGATAGACGGTTTCGATTGTGAAAAAAATACCTCAAGCAATGTTCAAGTAGTACATTATCAAACTTTAATTCCTCTAGACACATTAAATGTCTTTCGATCACGTGGTCGCCGATATCCGATAATTACTTACTTTGGTGACAACTGATGGAATCAATAAGATGTGAAATCCAAATGGTTCAGATCAATCTTTATAATAATATAGTCGTTAATGACCTTTAAAACCTATACGCTCAACTTACTTAGTAGCTAACTTAGTCTTATGTTGTAGTGGAATGTATGGTAGCCACACAACCATGACACAATCACAATGATCGAGACTGTTGATTTCGTTGTGCTTGTCGATCAAATCATTCACGTAAGCTTTTAGCTCAATCTGGTTTAGAAAACCCTATTTGATAATAAATTAAGTCTTTTGCTGGAATTGAATGTACAATAGCCACATGAGTGCGTTACAATCATGACGATCGAGACCGTTGATTTTGTTCTACTTGTTCATTAAATCATTCATGTAATTTTTTGGCTGGATCGAGTTTAGAAAACACCTTCATTGGAATGCAAATTCATTAACAAAATGGTATTTTTTGTTTGATCAAGCTAATAATTATACACGATTAATTTCAATCTTAGTACGAACAATCTAATCCATATTATATAGAAGATAGATGGTTTCGATCGCAACTAAAATTCTCAAGCTAAATGTTAAATCATTCACGTAAAACGTATGCGAATGAGTTATGTGATCACAAAAATGAAAATTTCATTGATACCAAGCCTGGTTGCTGAAAGAGTTTTCCTGTGGTGGGAAAGTTTGGCGCCAACTCCAGCCGCGCGCCTACTGGGGGAAACTTCATTTTTTATTTTATTTTGTGACCAAAGTAGTTTTTGGTTACAAAATGTACAAATCTAGAGACTAGTTTTTGCTGGTCGCAAATAAGTTGGTCACAAAATCCCAAATTTGTTGTAGTGACGGTAGCCACGTAACTACAACGCAAACATAACCATGACGATCGATGCCATTGATTTCCTTGAGCTTGTCGATTAAATCATTCACATGAATTTTTGGCTCAATCGGTTTAGAAAACCCCCTTCATCAGTATGCAAATTTGTTAATAAAATGAAAATTTTAAGTCTAATCAAGTGTCTAACGATACGCGATCAACTTCATTCTTGGTACAAAGTGATTTAGACCATATTACGTAAAACATAGACGATTTTGATCGCAAAAGAAGACCTCATGCGGTGCACTATAAGACTTTAATTTCTTTGGACGCATTAATTTATTTTTGCAGTAATGCCGATTCCTCGCAAACTGTGCTTTTAACTGTTGCATGGACTAATATAGCCACAAAAAGGAAGTTTAGAGCTTATAGCGACAAATTTATTATTTTCTTGGAAAAAATTAGTTTTTTTGCGAGGAACACAATTCCCCGCAAAAAGGAACCATAGTCTTTGGCGACGAATTCTTTATTTCCTCGCAAAAAGTTTTCAACTTTAGCGTCCTATTAAGTTTGCCACGAAAAATCACTATAGGCTTTTGGCGACAAAATTTTGTATTTCCTTGCAAATTCATTTTTCCCGCCTATATAAAAAATTCCCGCCACGTTTTTTGCGACAACAATTAGCGAGGAATTTTGAAATTTCGTCGCAAATACTCTTTAGCGACAACTAAATAGCGAGGAAAATATGTCTTCCACGCAAAAAAACACTATTAGCGAGGAAACAATAATTTCCTCGCCAAAACTCTTCCTTTAGCGAGGAAATAAACATCCTCGCTAAAAATTTCCTCGCAAAAAGGTTAATTTCTTGTAGTGTAACATAATAAATTGGGATTTGCTCGATTCCCAAATCCCTTAACAGGACTGCACTAACAGCATGTTCAGAGACAGCTAAGTACAAAACTAAAGACTCACCTTGCTGTGGAGTCGACAAAAGAGGAGGCTCAGCCAGGTACTTCTTTAGGTCCTGGAAGGCCTGTTCACACTCTGCTCCCCATTCGAATTCCTCCCTTTTTTTCAATAACTGAAAAAATTCTGCACTTGTCACTTGACCTGCTTATGAACCTGTTCAGTGCTGCAGCCATTCCAGTCAACCGTTGGACTTCCTTTGTAGTCTTGGGACTTTGCAGCTTCTGCAGAGCTGCAATCTGATCTGGGTTGGCCTCAATTCCCCTCATAGTTACTAAGTGGCCTAGGAACTTCCCAGAACCAACTCCAAACGCACATTTCGAGGCGTTGAGTTTCAGTTTGTACTTCCTCAGGATTTCGAAAGCCTCCTTTAAGTCTGCTATGTGTCCCTGTTTATCTTGACTCTTCACCACCATATCATCTATGTAAACCTCCATAGACTTGCCAAGTAGCTTCCTGAATATGATGGTTGCGAGTCTCTGGTATGTTGCCCCAGCGTTCCTAAGCCCAAATGGCATGACGCTATAGCAATACAACCCTCGTGGTGCAATAAAAGAAGTCTTCTCTTGATCAGGCCCAAACATAGCAATTTGATGGTATCCTCGATATGCGTCCAGGAAACTCATCCGCTCGTATCCAGCGGTTGCATCAACCAGCTGGTCTATCCTTGGGAGAGGAAAACTGTCCTTTGGACATGCCTTGTTGAGGTCTGTGAAATCCACACAGACTCGCCACTTTCCATTCTTTTTCTTTACCACAACTGTATTGGATAGCCATTCGGGATAGTATACCTCTCGTATAGCCTTAGCTTCCAGCAAACGATCGACTTCCTCAATTACAGCATCCACATGCTGCACGGCTGCCCTTCGTTTTCTCTGGATTATTGGCTTGTGCTGGGGGTCAACATTTAAATGATGACAAATTACATCTGCATCAACTCCGGGCATCTCTTCTGGGACCCATGCAAATACGTCGATATGTCCCATCAGCATTCCAATCAATTCGGCCCTTTCGTCTGCCGGCAGTGACTCCCCAATCAGCAAATATCTTTCAGGATCATTCTCGTTGATCTGAATTTTCTCCAGGCCTTCGACCACCTTTTCCGCCGGACTCCTCCCAACATCTTCGATAGTTGGTTGATCTGGCACTTCCAGTGCGTGAACGTGGTGGGCCTTTGGAGCTTTCTTGACAATGGAAATCAGACACTGTTGGGCTACTTTCTGATTGCCCCTAATTATTTCGATCCCATTAGATCCTGGGAATTTCATCATCTGGTGGTAAGTTGAGGAGACAGCCCTCATCTTGTGTAGCCAGGTCCTGCCTATAATCGCGTTATAGGAAGAAGGAACATCGACAACAAGAAAATCAGTCTTTAAGACAACTGTTCCTGCCCGAACAGGGAGGGTTACTTTTCTGAGGGGCCAGACGGCTCCTGCACCAAAACCAATCAGAGGTGTCGTGGATTGCTCCAAATCTGTTTGGGCCAGCCCCAACTTCCTGAATGCATCGTAGTACATCACCTCTGTACAGCTTCCTGAATCCACCAGAATCCTTTCGATGTCATATTCCCCTACTCGTAGGGTTATGACCAAAGCATCATTGTGGGGTACTTGGACTTCTGTCAGATCATCATCCGTGAATGCTATGCTTTCATTGCATACACCATTCTCTCGACCTCTCTTACTTCCCAACCGCATCACATGTTGGTCGTGCTTAACCTGCCTTTGCAGTAGCCTCACCTCATTTCTCGTATAAGGTGCGGCCAACCCATGTATCATATGGATTACTCCCCTAGGATTCTGCTCGTAATCCATTTCCATGGCCTTTCCTTTTCTTTAGGATCTTCCTGGATAAACTCCTTGAGATAGCCCCGAGAGACCAAATCATCAAGGTGTTTCTTGTACATCTCGCAATCTTCAGTCATGTGGCCCCAATTCTTGTGGTAGCTGCAGTGCTGATTCGTAGCACGTTTAGCGTCTTTATCTCCACCAAGACTCGGGGGCCACTTGAAATATGGCTGATTCTTTATTCGATAAAGAATCCTGTAGATTGGCTCCTTCCAAACAGTAGTAATAGAAAAGAAAGACTTGGGATCAGGGGCTTGCTTTTCCTTGTACGGATCCTTCTTAGCCTGTCCGAAGTCCTTTCGCTCTTTGTACGTTTTGGGCTCAGGTTTATCCACCTTCTTGGCAGCCGTCTTAGGCTGTTCGGCAGCAATCCTGCCATCCTCGTGGAGTATGTCATCCTCCATTCGGGCATGTTGCTCTATTCGCTCTATCAGTTTGGCCAACGTAGCCACCGGATGTTTATTCAATGAGCGGCGCAGCTCTCCCCGAACAGGCAAACCAGTCTTGAAGGTTGCAATGGCATACTCCTCACTGCAATTTTCAATCTCATTGAAGGTTTCCCAGTACTTCTTGGCATAATCTCTGATCGGCTCGTCCTCCGTTCGTTTCATGGTGGACAGACTCTCAAACGTCTTTGGAGCCCTTCTGCTTGTTAAGAACCGAGCAGTGAATTCCTCGGCCAACTGCCTCCATCCTCTTATGGACCGTGGTGCCAATTTATGAAACCAACTCAACGCCACTTTGCCTAGACTTGACGGGAACATTTTGCACGGAATGGCATCATCGCCATCGTGCATGAACATGGCCTGCTGGTAATGCTGTATGTGAGCCACAGGGTCCGTGTTTGTCGCGTAAAGTACGAACGCTCTGTGCTTCACTCTGCTCGGCAACCTTGCCTCTTGCAATCTCCTTGCAAAAGGGGAGGCTGCGATGTTACTCAGGGCTTTACGTGCCGCCTCTCGTGCAGACACTGACCCTTCTTCATTTTCCTTTGTTTTGTGAGCCGTAGCTCTGGCCCAGTCAGCATCAGGTCTCTCATACCTGTCACGGTGATGCTTTCTTGTTTCTTCTTCGGGTGAGGAACTCCGTTCCCTACTTCTCCTTTTCCGCGAAAAAGCCCTTCGTCTTTCCGGTGTGCGGCTTCTGCTTCTGTCTCTCCTTTTTCGTGGAGAAACCTTATGTCGCCCTAGAGTAGGACTTCTGCCCCTTATCTCTCGTGAACGAGCCTGCCTTTGGACTACTAAAGTCCGTCTATCTCTATCAGAATCCCTCCTCGAGAGTCCAGAATCTTCTGGGTGTTCTCGTACCCGCTGCAACTCTTGTATCTCGTACTCTTGCTTTCTAATCAAACGAGCATACTCCTCTATTTCCTTCCTCTTTCGATCGAGGACATCTTCACTGTTATGTATACTTCTTGACTGCTCTACAGACGCCTCTCTTCGGTGAGACTTGCTCCTTCTCGTGGAGCCCCGTAGCTGTCTTATCCTGTCTTCCAGTGGGCTTTTTCGGAGCTCCCGGTGGAGATTTATCTCCTCCACCGCTTAACTGATTTTTTGGATTGAACGGTGTTGCTGGATCTTCTTCCATCGTAACTGTTCTTCAAGGAAAATTGGCTCGAATTCCCACAGACGGCGCCAATTGTAGGGGGATGAAAACAATTGATGCTCTGGATAGCACCAAAATGAAGCGGCTCCACGTGGTTCTACACCGGAACCCTAGTTCGTCGTCGGAACCCTAATCTGCAAAACAGACAAGGGGTGAGCGCACCTTTGCTTCTCGTAGCAAAGGCCCTCCGATGTTGAAGTTAGTATCACGTACTGGCTAATAAACCCTAATTATCAGTAGGAGAATAATGCGAATGCTTAATCTTGCGTACCTTTACCTCTAGGTTTCACTCTTTATTTATAGATTCGTGGATGCTTGCTGAACAAGAATCCTTGTTCCCCTGGGATTCCTATCTCGTATAGGAGACCCAGGATATCTTGGACTCTCGTTCCTTTATCAGTTCGTCCTGAAGAGTCCTTTTAGGACTCTTTCCCATAGCATGGCCGAACATCCCACTCACATTGGGTATCTTTCCAAGATCCTATATTCTCGGGATCTCATCCCTCTTCCGAATATTACTTATTCTGGAACCTTGCAGGTTATTCTTGCCGCCTCATGCTTTAGGGCAACTTCTTTTCCTATCTGGCTATCTCGTAGCCGAACAGTCAACATGGTCCAATGACCTCAGGTGTAACTGGTCTTCCTCGTTGTACCTGGACAAATGACTTCACATGTCTTTTGTCCTTATCAGCCGAACAGACCACCTGGCTAATGGTTTCTCATGTCGCTGGTCCAAATCGTCGTTCACCGCACTGCGCGGCGATAGGTTCTCTTGTATTTAGCACGCGCTCCTGCATATCACGTGTTCGGCTTATGATTGTATCTGTTCGGGAATACCTCCCTACAGTTTTAGGAAACAAAGAAAAAGGAATTGGGTTCTCTTTTTTTTTTTTCTATAACTATGTGCCGAGATAAAGGAGGAAGTGAGGTGGGTTATTTTTGTTGGGATAAAACGGGGTAGTTGGAGTGTGGGAGGATAAGTATGGAGGTGGTAGAGTGTGGGAGGGAAGTGGAGAGTTAGTTCGAATAAAATTCTAGTTAGGGTTTAGGTAGGAAGATAGGAGATGAATATGAATCCCTGATTCCCTGTATATCTAAAGTATAAATATATATCTTATACAATAGTGTAAATAATATCAATTGTACATATAATAATATATTTTAATTATTCAATCTAATTAATTATTTAATTAGGAATTTAACCATATAAATTTGTATTAATAAAAATTGGGTCAAAAATCCTGGTCATTATAGAAAAAAATTAGAAAGTCGAAGTATTTTTATGCCAAATTGAAAGATAAAGGATCAAAATGAATTTTTGGTTAAAGTCAAAGGGATATAAAAGAAATTTTCTCCTACTTGGGTTTTGCTTTGGATCTTAGGTGTTAGGTGTCTTTTTGGGAGTGGTATCTTTGTTGGTTTTTTGCTAACTTTGGGCTGTTATTCTCTCCCCTTGGGTCCGTGTTGACTTATGATTGCTGGAGCTGTTGTTTCCCTTTGTGGGTTTTATCGTCTCTAGCTTGAAGCTGTCTGGATCCTTTTAATCTTTGTAATTTGTTTCCAAAGATTAACAAATTTTTCGCCTTTCAAAAAAAAAAAGGCAGGGAGGGGAAGCGGAAGGAGAGAGAGCCCCCTACGCGAAGGGGAAACCCTAAAATGCCTACAAGGGTAGAGAGAGAGAGAGAGAGAGAGAGAGAGAGAGAGAGAGAGAGAGAGAGAGATGGTCCTCAATTTCAACTCCCTTTAACCATGAAAGTAACCAATAGTGCTAGGGGGACCCCGCAAAAAAACCAGCTCAATAGGATACCTGTAAGTGCTTGATTTAATCTTTCAACTTTCATTCAGAATTTCTATGAAAAAATTTCGACTTCAAGATTTTTTGATGGCTATGGCTGATTTCATGCCAAACCGCTCTAGCAATCGCAGAAACGTAAATCGGGAGGCCCATGCCACTAGGCCAGACAATCAGAACGAATGAATAACGATATTTCCATTATTGTGGACGGTTCATACAATTTCTTCAATTTTGGTGTTGGTGTAATTTACCACAATACTGGCTGGCTAGTATATATAATTTATCAAAAGTAACCCAACAGCTATAGTTTGCTAGTTTAGGTCTAATGCAAATATTACTCATTGACGTAGCACGCAAACATTTTCCAATATATATGTTTCTACTTAACCAGGCATGCATCAACTTTTCCAAGGGCAAGATTTCTTGGAAGTAAGAAACTTGATTCATCTATACAAACACCCTCGGTACGTTGGCGTCCAGTAGTCAGATCCAGTGTTTTCGCGACAAGCGTGGGGGGTACAGGAGATTGGAACTAGACAAAGACCTCGGCTCTGTAGATCGAACAGCACTAAATCTCCTCTATCCTTTCTTTCCAACCCTCCCCATGGATCCTGAATTGGACACAAAAGTTTTTTAGATTCCTGTTGTCGAAATGCAGGAGCATGCGTTGTAGTCTTTTCGATTAATTTGAGAAAAATCTTTATATTTGCTGAATAAAATTATTTACATGTAAGTTCGACTGGTTAATTACCTTGCATGTGTTAGTCTTCATGTAAGGGTTGCTAAGGAGCTGCATGCAAAAAACCAAATGAAAACACGATGTTTAATATACAAAGCAATACATTAGCCAAGGAAATTATATTGATACAAAGCAATACGATGTTTAAAATACATAATCCAAATGCACAAAAATTGCCTTCATTGTTTAGCCTCTTTTACTTGTGTTCGTAGATGCAATTCCTACAATTTAATTGAAGCTTTGATAAATATTCTGTTTTTTAAAAATCTCCTATAAAAAAGATTCTGAACTCTTTCGACTCTTACTTTGACTTGGTTGGGATAGAGTTTCAACCCGCTGAAAAACCGAATTAAATCTCATATAGTCTTTTTTTTTTTTTTTTTATCGGTAAAGAGGAAGATTTTATCATAGTTCCTACCACCCATTTCAGTGTTTCGCAAATAACCATTTACACTTGCACAATCTTTTGTTGGAAATCGTAGGTAATATAAGCAAAAACATTGGTGTATCATTGTTTTAATTATTTGGTGGTGTTCAGACACCACCTGCTACATGGTGTGCCCCAACACTTTTATTCACCGCACATTTCTATAGAGCCCAATATTAAGTGTATGGACTCCACAAAAATGGATGTGGGTGAATAAGAGCGTTGGGTACCATGTGGCACTGCCTCAAGACTACTGAGTAATGACTGTGGTAGCTATTACCTGCACTTGCTCCTGTAAGAACTTTATATATCCAATTGCCTCCCCCAAAACAGATGCAGTATCTGTCTGAAAAAATCATGAATGATATACTAACTTAAAATAAAAATAGAAGCAGCAAAGCGACGATAACAATAAAGCTTAATTATTGAAATACTACCACAAAAAGCATTGGACAAGTGTTAGTGCTTTGTGTAATTTATCACCTTTCCAAATGGGGACACAATTTGCTGGAGGGCTGTGATTTTGTCTGTAAGCTTGACTTTTGGAACCTGCATCTATTTTTTGAATCAGAGGGAAAACATATTGCTGTAATCATGCTCTTGAGTTTTTCATTTATATATTCACACACACACACACACACACACACACACACATATATTTATATATATTTGTATATAGACCTTTGAAGAAGAAACTGTAGAACTATCATGCTTAGGCTTCTTTAATGCTGTCTCTGAATTCTCTTCTGATCTTTTCTTCTTTCCTTCAGTGCTAATCCCTTGTCCTCTTATGCTACTTTTTGTCACCGTTTGTGTTGTTGATATTGAAGGCTTAAAATCCCCAACACATGTATATATGAGCAAACAATATTATAAGTAATATGCATGGAAGGGCGCATACTAGCTAAAATGAACAGGGCAATGTTGCCTTGAATTGAAGGAAAAAGTTTACCGAATAAACCTATGTAATTTATACCAAACATTACAGTTGGTATGATCATGTGACGATGATATTTTTTCGAATCATAGGACAGAATGCGTAAAATTTTTATGAGCATGCAAATGTAAATAGTTATTTACATCTGTACCACCTCTGTGGTTGGTTCTCAAACTACGATCGATTGCTTTAAGTAGAATCCAAACCCTAGCGAAAGAAGTAACTACAAAAGTGGATGAAAAAAATTACACTATGTTGCAGCAGAAGTAGGGTACGTAGAGAGTGTGGAAGAACTTTGGACTACCTGCTTCTTGCAATCGGGCAGAGACCTTGGAATTGATTTGGAACCATGAATACCAACCGATGGCTTGCTCAAAAAGCTACTAAAATTCATAACATCTGAGAAACTTCTTGTGCTAGTATTGCATGGCACCTCAGACGTTCCATAGTAGTACTTGTTATCTCCTACAAATGAGTTGCTAAGACCTATTTGATGTTCGTCCTTCACTTTTGAATCATGTCCATAACACGAAAACGAACCCAAATTTCTATTCAAAATCCCTTCGAACGGTGTTGGATTGCTCATTGTTTGCTTCATGTGACTAAGATCAAACTGATGATTGAGTATTCCAGCAGAGTCTGGAGGTGCAATGGACCAGTTACTAACCAAACTTGACAACTTGGTTAGCCTTTTTGTTTCCATTACGCCATGATTAAACCCATTAAAATGCTTTTGGTCAAAGTTGTTAAATGATGGCGAGTTGGTGAATTCCCAACTGTTGTCCATTTTCTTTAAGTAGTCACTGCAGGCTGGTTCAAACATCCCAGTTGATAAACTCTTGGATGCAAATAGATTGGTTGAGTTCCCTCCAACTTCTTGAGTGTTATTCAGCTCTTCCCTGCTCCCAACATTTCTGCAAGCGCAATTTAGACATTTCCATTGTGTTTATAAAGGTATTCAATGTATATTTCACTCAATTTGTACGAATATTCGAATAAAAATTTGAAGCAAACATATATCGTGTGTGCTAGATATGTTTTTTTTTTTTTCCGATCGGCAAAAAGAATTTTACTAAATACCTTGATAGGGAACATCAAGAAAAAGAAAAGAAAAAACCTAACCCATGATATTGATACATGGACTAGGAAAAGAATGTTGGTATCATAGTTTTAACTATCAACCGAAACGCAAAGTATACGAATTTTGGACTTTATTTAATTACCAATATATTAGCAATTGTGCTCTGCAAATACATAGTTGTATAACCAAAATGAAATTTATTATATATGTCCACATGATAGTTTACACATAGAGGTGCTTTTAAATAATTCAGTAACTACCACATTTGAGAAATGAAGTTTTTCATGTCTACATGATAATTACTATTGGATGGTGATACAACTTGTTATGTTGTACGTACGGTTGATTCAATTGTTTTTCATCAAATGGAGCCCTCTATATATATAACTCAAGTGTCTGGACAAGTTTACAGCCTTACGTGAACCATGACTAATCCTCAATGACTTATCCAAACGTCCACTTGCAGAAATTCCAATTAGACTTTGAGCTTTGTATGGATAGGTATCACTATCCCAGTTGATTCTTCATTTTCCTTCGAGTTAGGATTGTTGACTTTGACAATAATACAACTCAAGAAACCCTAAACTACAGACCACACTTGCACCTACGGGTTAATTAGAAAAAAGAAACCCCAAAATTCCCTCCTTTCCTTTCCCAAAAGATTGTTTTCCCACCGAGAACATCGACCACAAATTAAGCATCAAATTATAATTAAGAAAAAGGGACCAAAAGATGTCCAATAATGAATGTTTTCCTTCACTTTTGGACAGTGGAAGAACCAAACTTACAATAAAATATGGCTCCAAAGCTGACTATCAGAAGCAGTTTCTCCAATGAAGTCGTTGGCCGAAGAATCAACAAGATGTCTCGATGAATCCACACTTAAACCAGACTGGTTAGAGATGGACATGTCCTCCTCTCCAGAAGAGTTGGAATTAGGGTTTTGATGGGGATGCCACGGATTCGTATTACTACTCCACGAGGAGAGAGAATTCGTACGTAAATCCGGCCACCAGTTGGGAGTGGCGGAAGAGGTGGCTATTGAGCTTTCTGTGCATTCCCCAGCCATTCTAATGGTGTTGCAAATTTGAAAATGGTGTTGATCAGTTGAGGCTCTCTCTGTCTCTTTAGCTAGATATCTCTCTCTCTCTCTCTCGTCTTATAATTTTCTTTGTTGCTAGTGGTGGGGATGGGAATTTAAAGAGGACATATCTTATATATCCGTTGGTGGTGACGTTTCATTGAAGGTTGTACCAATAATAGGGCAGACAATAAAATATGCAGCCTGAATTTTTCCACTAAGGTTTGTGGAGAATTATTATAGTCGGAAGGTGGGACCAACAAGAAATATGGTTTTTAGGGTTTCCTGTTGTTGTTGGGCACTGTACGTCTCTGCAACTGATAAATCTTTACATATCCAAAGTTTTTTGTTTTTTTTTTGGTAAGTACATATCCAAAGTTTCTAGGCTATTTTCTGATTTGAAATGTATTGGGTTTTTTTTTTTTTTTTCTTTTCCCTTTTAGCACAAATGAATAACATTATATTAAATTCTATAGAACATCCCAGCAATCATATATAAAACCCAAGAGCAAAAGGAAAAAAATTCATCCAACAAAGTACTGAACGACTGTGGTGACAAAAATATTATTATTGATAAACTCGATAACGGGTCCTCTACCTTATAAAGCACTGTGGTGGCTCCATGGCATGGTATGTGGCCGCCATCTTTGCTTTTTTTTTTTTCTCTTCTGCTTCTCTCTCCATCAATGTACCCGTTATCGAGTTTATCAATATCAATATTTTTGCCGTTTAAAAAAAAACTATTGAATGACAAAACAAAGTGAATACCCCCCAAAAACTTCTCCACGGTGGTGGATTAACTATATTTCCACTCTCCTAATGCCATCCAAGCTTCTGTCAAAGTCTTCAGTGGAGTATCTTTAATGTTGTACCTCCCCTTGTACACATTGTCATTCTAGCTAGTTAACCTTTTTCAGAGAAGATTAGCATAGTGCTTGCGCAAGAATGACACGCACAAATAGAGAACTCATTCTAGTTAACCTATAATAAATCAACATTCACAGTGTCAGAGTGAAACGCATTCCACTGCACATTTAAAAAAAAAAAAACTATAACTATAACCAGGCTATCTCACAACGAACACTACCATCTCCATAAGGGAGTTTATGATTAGGGAGAGCCTTAATAACAGGCAAATTCAAGACTAAATTAGTTGTTTTGGTTTGTAACTCTCTGTTGTACTCGCACACACTTCTAATGAGGAACCTCTTTGTGTTTTAAGCTACTCCGTATGATATTCCGAAGTACCATGAAAAATAGAAAGATAAGTATTGGATGAGTAGTGCTATGAATTGTTGAAGTGGTACTGCATTCAACCTATTACATGATGATGTTAAGTAAATGCTCTCACGTTCAAATGATTTGTGTTTGAATTTACTGTTTTCATCCTTTTTTCAGAGAGACATTTTCATACAATTTTTTTTTGGGTGTGATTTTAATCTTTTCCACTCAACGACCAAAGGAAAGAAGATGATCAATGGTACTACTAAGTCTTACCTATTTAATGTTATACGGAAAAAAAAAAAAGGAAAAAGAAGCGCACTGAAGAATTCACACCAAATGATGTGGTTAGATTTTGGACACGTAGGTATTTTGGCCACCCAGAAAAATACTCCCTCTGTCCATTTTTAAATGTTCTGCTTCGTAACTCCAACTTATTATAAAAATATCATCATTATACCTTTCACATCATCTTTTTCTTCCACTTTCCCTACTTACCTATCATCATTACACTTTCTCTCACTTACTTTTTAAAATGGAATATACTTTTAGGGACAAAATAGACAATGCACCAACTTTTACCCACTAACTTTACAAAATGGACACTTATGAAGGGACAGCTCAAAATGGAATACTGAACTCAAAATAAGGGACGGAGGGAGTAAATTTTACCCTATATATATATCTGTGGCTTCTTTCCAAACATTTACTTATTTTTGAATTTTCTAATACTTTCTCAAATTCTGAGTCATTTTTTTAATTCTTTTAATTTTATCAAATTAGGAAAACATTGAGTAACGAAGAAAATAAGCGTGAATTTCTCGATTATTTTGACTTCTTTGTTTCTGAAATTTGTATCAAATTGTGTCATGTCCTTACTTTTTTACGATTTCTCGACACTACGAATCTGCTGACCAAAATAATTTAACCAAAGTTAAAATTGTATAACGCACAGGAAAATGAGGCAAAAATAATTCAAAATGTAAGGTTAGAAAAGTTAACTAGAGCCATCCCAAACACACCCTAAATATTTTAAAGAAAATAATTACTCTTGTTTTTTATTTTATCGTAAACGGCATTTGTATTTTGGTTTTGGCCAGAATTGTAACGCCCCGATTTTCAGAAATAAAATCGGAGGTATTAAATATTGATTTCTAAAAATTTGGTAATTTAAATACAAAATCCAAACTGGATAATTCTTCCTAAAGATTCGTCTATTACAAACTATTAAAAAAATACTGAAAATAGTCTTCGTAGTAATAATCTAAACAAAATAACAGAGCTGTCTTCTAGGATTGATACGGATTCCAGGCGTATACTGGCTCAGTCTCCGACTCCGGATTCGTCTCTAGGTAATATCGCCCTCCTTCAGGGTCCTGAGTCTTCCACTGATTTTCTGCAAAATCTGACACGGATGCCAGACAATCCGTGCCTGAGTGAAAAAGTTCACCCCGTAATATAATCCAACCCAATCACCCTTCCTTACATTACAGCTAGCAGGTAACGATATATCATCAATGCAAGAAGGTAAAATACTCATAAATCTATTCATTATCGATCGATAGCCTAACAACAAGGAAAATCTAGTCATGCCCAGACCATAACTATGGTTTGCCCATCTTAATCACCACATCAAAATCACCACGGGACTCCCACCAATTCTATCATCACAAAATATCGCTGGACCACCTGCCAGGTTTTATCAAAACATCACTGGACTACTGTAACAACCCCGATTTTTAACGAATAAAAATCTCGTTGTTATTGCGTGAATTTCCTTAAATTCTTGAAGTTTGTCAAAATTACGTTTTTGCCCTTAAACTTTCGTTTAATTGCGCTTTGGCCTACTTAGCAAGCCTAGCTAGCTTTTGACCATCTAGTTGGAGTAACTAAGCTAGGAAGCTATCTGGTTACTTTTCCCTAACCGCAAAATGACCGTTTTGCCCCCTCTTAGACACTTTGAACCTTTTGAACCTTTCAAACCCTAGTAAAAAAAATTGATTATTCTTTTTCTTTTAAAAGTTTTGGTTTTATTCTTTGTCCATTGGACAATAAATATTAGGGGAATTATTATCCATTGGATAAAAGAACCCCAATTGTTTATAATAAAAGTATACTTGGCTAAGTACTTTTATCTTTTAAAAAATGGATATTTTTTATTAGTTTACTATATAATTACCCTAGCAACTATTATCCATTGGATAATAGAAGTTAGGGATTTTATTACCCATTGGATAATAGAGTTGGTCTTTCAAAGTACCATGGTGTTTAACTAGTTTAATACTTTTCTTTAAACCATGTGTGAAAGCACAACCTTTTTGTTAGGAAGGTACATGGTACCAAGATTCCTAAAGTACCTTATCTTAATTTTCTATTAGGGCTTTGATCTTCCAAAGTACTAGGGTACCTTGTACATATATTATTTAAGTACTTTGATGGATAAACTAATGCCTAAAAGTACCATGTGTCTATTAGTAGTATAGAAAAGAAAATCCAAGCCTTAAGTCTATTTTTGGATCTTAAAGTACTAAAGTACATATAGTTTAATTGTATGCTTGCAATATATATACATATATTGTACTTTGAAAGCAAGAGAGGAGAGAGGGAGAGAGAGAGAGCCGAATGGGAGAGGGAGAGGAGAGAGAGGCCGGTTGGGAGAGAGAGAGTGAGGGAGAAATTGGTTAGTACTTGGTTAGTACTTGGCCATTGAACTTCCTTTGTACTTCAAATCCTTGGTGTGAACTCTTCCTAGCCAAAAATCTAGTCCTTTGTTGTCCTTCTATTATTCTTTAAACAAGAATCTTGTACAAACTATTCTCCTTGCCCCCCCAAGTCTTGCAAGAAGGACCAAAGTAGCCATGCAAGCCTAGGGATTTACCTTGATCTTTCTAGTTGGCATGACAAGTGTCAAATTGAGGAAAGGAGAGAGAGAGGGGGGCCGGCCTTAAGAGAGGAGAGAGAGCCAAGGTCTTGGCCTATAAATAGAAGCCATTCCAAGCTTCAAAGATCACACCTTCAAAGCTTTGCTCTTCCTTCTCTCTAGAAAACCATTTCCAGTTTCTGGGCAGCCTACTGTCCCGTCGGAAATCCTCCATTTTCTCCTGTTTAGGATAGTTTTTAGGATCAACTTCCTTCTGGAAAGTTGTAGAGAACTTCAAAACCTTGAAGTTAGGCTCAAGAATCACCCCAATCGGTTAAGAAATGACCAAGATATCGTCATCCGAAGTTCAGTAAAAATCTGGGATTTTTATTTCCAGACAGCTTACTGTCACTTCTTTTATCCCAATTTTTCTCCTACTTCAATTAGTTTCTAGGACCAACTTTCTTCACGAAAGTTGTAGAGAATTTCTTGAGCTTCGATTTCGACTCAAGAACGACGCTATTCGGCCAAGGATTGACCGAGCTACTGCCGTCCAAAGTTCGGGCCAGATTCGTGAGTTTCACCACTCGTGGATTTTCCAACTTGCTTATTCGGCCCCGACTAGTTTCGGATCAAGGTAGGATACCCTTATCCCTATCCCTATGTATAAGTATGTTATCTTGAATTACTTTTCATGTCAATTAATTGTGTTTTGATCTTTAAAGATGAATATGAGCATGCATATATGAATTGCTTGCATTACTTGTGACACGATAAAGCATAAGTGATTTATCACTCCAAGGGCGTCCGAACATGTGGCGTTATGCTTTAAGCGTTGATTTGAGTAGAGTAAATGATCTTGTTAGTGCTTACTTTTGTCCTGCCTCGGAGTCTTGCATGTAAACGAGACACGAAACCAAGGAAGTAGAAACATGACACCTAGGGTGTGTTTGACAAGGAAGTTGTGTTTTTCCGGTTGGAAAATATCTTAGAAACTACATAATGACCGTTTTTGGTGGCATTATGTGTGTGCGTGTGTTCCAATGGGAATCCGGATTAGCGGAACCATTGTGAGGTTGTGTGCGTGCGTTCCCATGGGATCCCGGACCGGCGGAACCATGGTGAGGTATAGCTTGGTTATCTGCGGAGAGGAGCCAATGCAATTGTGTGCCAATGGGAACCCGGCGCGGCGGAACCATTGTGAGGATACTCGGGAACCCGGCGCGGCGGAACCGAGGTTGGGTGTGTGGCTTGGTTATTCGCGGTACGGAGCAAATGTCAAATGATTTTGAAATGCTTGGTTATCCGCGGTACGGAGCCAATGCAAAGGATTTTGAAAAAAAATGGTTTTCGCTAGTTTCCATCTCATCACAAATCTCATCACATTCAAAATCTCGCCTACAGGCATTCTAGAAATAAAAACTTTCCATTTCATCCATTACCTAACCTCGTCTAGTATGAACTCTAATCGCAAACCACCCCATGTCTATAGGGTCCAATCTAACATATAAATCAAGAATTGGCGCAATATAAAATTAAATCAACTAATAAATTAAACAATTAACTAGCAATGCAATCACACAACTTTTTATGAATGGGCTATTGCCCTTATTCTCGTATAGCCACAATGTCAATAATAAAGTAGGATTCTTATAAATATATTTAATAAATATTTTCTAGGCTCTTATTAATTATTTCTAATTAATTAGATTAATTAAAAGCTAATTAAATGCATTAATTAGATAAAAATATTAGAATAATTATTCATGACCTAATAAGAGTCCTAAAGGTCCTATATAATCAGTTGGATGTCAAAAGTTGGGTTCGGAGGGTCGAATAATTAAATTACATGAAAACGTTAATTAAAATGTCTGAAAGTGAGACTGACATAATTTCATCTTTGGACAGTAAGGAGTCTAAAAAAAATTATACGGGTATTAATAATAATGTTTATAAGGTCGTAAAGTAATTTTGATTGGAATTACATTAAAAATAATAATAAATAGTGAATTAATTAAAATAAATATTTAATTTGACAAGTTACTGTATTTGAGATGTAAGAAGTCTAAAAAAAAATAGTTGGAGTGTTAAAACGTTGGTTGAAAGGTCGTAACTAATTTTCGTTTGTAAACGTTGATCGATAACTAATAAATAATTTAATAAATAGATAATTAAATTAAAAAAAATATGACCTTAACAAGTTATGATCTTTGAGGTGTGAAAAGTCTAGGAAAAATAGTTCGGGGGTCGAAAACGGTGTTCGGGAGGTCGCAAAACGAATTCGAAACAAAACAGAACCTGCCGCAAGGTTTGACCGGGTCAACCTTGCGGCTGAGAGGCTAACCGCATACTCCAGTCTGGTTCTTGCGGCCCGAAGGTCGCGGCCGCAAGGTCGCGTCCAGATCCGATTTTTTTGCTTTTTTGCTACGGTTTTGATGCATGGGACCATTCGGGCTATTGGGTTATATTTAAAAACATTAAATATACTTAGAGGAGTGATTAGGAGAGATTATACCATCTCGAATCGGATCGAATTGATTTTTAAACGAAACTTGAAGTTTGAAGAAGACAACTTCGGGTCTTTCGATCGGGGAACTTTGGGATCAAATTGGGTGACGTTTGGCGATACTAGGAGTTGTAGGAAGCGTCTGGAATGATCGAATTAGATTTCGGTTGGGCTTTGGTACTAAACCCACTTTTCTCTCTCTTTCTTTCTCTCTCTAAAACTCCATAGGTTGAAGCTTCTTCTCTCCGAATTTACTCTCCTTTCTGGACTGGTGAGGCGTGGGAAATAATTTGGGTATGCCCTAGGTCGGATTAATGGGGTATAAATAGGAGGATTTTTAAAGAGGTTGAGAAAATTGAGTTCAATAAGGACTCAATTTATTGGGCTTGGAGATGGACGAAAATAAGACAATAATATAGTCAGGGAGATGAATTAGAGACCGAGTAGGAGAGCGATAGATGGTGGGATTTATATGCATGCAATTTAAATAATCAAAAGTAGGATAATTAAGACTAAATCAATTTATTGCATATAAGTATTAGATAATTATGATTAAAAAAATTTTATTATTACTAATAATATACTTTAAATGATATTAATAATATTAACTCTATTTTTAAAAAAAAAAATAGGGTCAAAAATCCGGGTTGTTACAACCTATCCCCCTTAAAATAATTTCGTCCTCGAAATTAACGAGTACTAGATACGGTAGTTGATGTCCAAAGTATTGGTCCCTTCCCAAGTTGATTTCTCGATTGCTTGATGTTGCCAAAGAATTTAGACTGGTTGAATGGTATTGCCCCTTTAACACACTTCTCGTTAAAATCTTTAATCTCCATTGGTTGTTCCTTGAATTGTTTCTTCTGTTCTTGGGCTCCGTCAGCGTCACTCTGTATGGGCCACGGTTATTAGTGTCGTTCTCGATTACAATTTTATAAGGAGGTCCATATCCCATTGTGGTGGCAGTCCTGATAATTCCTAGCAAGCACGTCCTCGTATTCACATATAATTTGGTGAAGATCCAACTTCATATGGTCCATTTCTTCCAACTTGAGGCTTGCTAGCCATGCATCTCATGAATTTGTTAGCCACTTAGTTTTCGTTAGCCTTGGGTGCAGAAGGGTCTTGTCTATCCCCCTTAAATTTGAAGCACGTCACATCTAAGTTGTCACTATCTTTCGATGGCAGTCTATGACAGCTCGGTCTGCAGTTAGCCAATCCATCCCAACTATGACACCGAAGTCAGTCACCTCAATTACTCGTAAATTGCAGGTTAATCGTAAATTTTGACACTTCCAATTCGTACCCTTCACAGATTAGTACTACCGATATCTTACCCCTTAATGGTGATGTCGCATGTGTAGTCGTTATTAGGGTTTCAATTTCTAATCCAAGTGCGGATATGTATGCAGCAGATATGAATGAGTGCAAAGTTCTGGAAGCAAATAAAGTTTGTACATATGTGGTGTAAAGGATGAGGGTACCTTGGATTACTGCAGGGTCTATCTCTGCTTCTGTTTCTTGCAGTGCAAACATTCTCCCTCCCGTGGGCTGGATTTGTCCGTTTGGTCCTTTGTTCTGAAAAGGACGAGTTGGCGGTTGATTCCAACCACCGCGAGGCTGATTCTGTTCTCCGAGTTGGTTTCCAAACCCAACTGGTGTAGCCTGATTCCGATTTCCAAACCTTACAGTGTTACCCTGATTTTGCGGCTGTCCTCCTTGGTTTGCAGCTCCGATTAGCTTAGGACAATCACTCTTAATATGTCCCTCTTCTAAACAGTAATAACAACGACGGTTTAAGTTTTGGTTTTGAAGAAAGAGGTTGCGATTGGATCCAAGGTTAGGGTTTGAGTCTTGATTCTGTGCCTGGATTTGGTTGGGATTAGGGTTTTGGTTAAATTCTGGATTAGGGTTCCTCCAAGCTTGATTAAATTGTGGTTGTTGGGGGCGGGTATAGTTCAGGTTATAAGGTTGGGAAGTAGGAGCATTCCTGTTGCTATGGATTGAGCGGATAGGTCCTCCAGTTGTTATCATGGCTTTCTTCTGCTCACGTTTCGCCTTGGAATCTAAGTTTTCTCTCTCCATTTTAAGTGCACATTGCACCACTTGTGAATAGGTGGGAAGCGTCTGCGCCACCACTGCTTGGCGTGTCTCATTGAGTCCCCACTCAAACTTTCTTGCTTTGTCATCATCAGTAGGTATGATTCTTGTGCCATAGCGAGACAGTTCTTCAAACCGTGCTGCGTACTGGGTCACGGTCATTGTGCCCTACTCGAGGTTCATGAATTTCGAGGCCAGTGCTTGTTTGACAGGTGCTGGAAAGTATTTGTCAAGGAAAATTTCCTCGAATCTATCCCAAGTCATTGCTGCCACATTATGGGTGTTCTTCATCAAGTCCCACCAATGCTGAGCTTCACTTTGCATCTGATAGGTAGTTAGGGCAATTCGATTGCTGGCCTCTTGAATGTCTAAGGTTTCAAGAATTTTCTTGATTTCTGCCAGCCAGGCTTCCGCAGCTGTGGGGTTAGGTTCTCCTTGAAAGTAGGGCGGACGACGCTTACAGAATTCATTCAATGCCTGACTCCTGGTCATTGGCCCTCGAGGTGCGTGTGGGGCTTCACGTGGAGTCTGGTTATTTGCAGTCGCAGCGGCAATGAATGCTTGCATAAGTTGGACTAGTTCAGTAGTCCCAATTTGGCCGTTGGGTTGAGGGGCCCCATTTTGTCCATTGTTTTGCTCGTCATTTTGGTTGTTGTTTCCGTGCAATCCATTCCCTGTTTCCACCATCTAGATACCGTTGTATTTTGTCTTTAGTAAGGGGGAGGCTTTATTTATTAAAAATAAATATATATATATATGTATATATAAATGGAGACAGGATATTATAGACTTATTGGTTATATACACAGGTTGATGTGATCTACCCAATCTACCCAAGGCCGAGGGTTTGAACCTAAAGCTCTGATACCAAGTTGTAACGCCCCGATTTTCAGAAATAAAATCGGAGGTATTAAATATTGATTTCTAAAAATTTAGTAACTTAAATACAAAATCCAAACTGGATAATTCTTCCTAAAGATTCGTCTATTACAAACCATTAAAGAAATACTGAAAATAGTCTTCGTAGTAATAATCTAAACAAAATAACAGAGCTGTCTTCTAGGATTGATACGGATTCCAGGCGTATACTGGCTCAGTCTCCAACTCCGGATTCGTCTCTAGGTAATATCGCCCTCCTTCAGGGTCCTGAGTCTTCCACTGATTTTCTGCAAAATCTGACACGGATGCCAGACAATCCGTGCCTGAGTGAAAAAGTTCACCCCGTAATATAATCCAACCCAATCACCCTTCCTTACATTACAGCTAGCAGGTAACGATATATCATCAATGCAAGAAGGTAAAATACTCATAAATCTATTCATTATCGATCGATAGCCTAACAACAAGGAAAATCTAGTCATGCCCAGACCAAAACTAGGGTTTGCCCATCTTAATCACCACATCAAAATCACCACGGGACTCCCACCAATTCTATCATCACAAAATATCGCTGGACCACCTGCCAGGTTTTATCAAAACATCACTGGACTACCCACCAGGTTTTATCAAAACATCACTGGGCTACCCACCAGGTTTTATCAAAACATCACTGGGCTTACTTTGCCAGGTTTTATCATCAGAAAACATCACTGACTAACCGTCAGGTTTTATCATCGTAAAACATCACTGACCAACCGTCAGGTTTTATCAAAACATCACTGGGCTTACTTTGCCAGGTTTTATCATCAGAAAGCATCACTGGGCTTACTTTGCCAGGTTTTATATCATCACTGGACTCCCGCCAGTTTCAATTCATTACTGGACTCTCGCCAGTCTATCAATTCATCACCAGACTCTCGCCAGTTTCCATCTCATCACAAATCTCATCACATTCAAAATCTCGCCTACAGGCATTCTAGAAATAAAAACTTTCCATTTCATCCATTACCTAACCTCGTCTAGTATGAACTCTAATCGCAAACCACCCCATGTCTATAGGGTCCAATCTAACATATAAATCAAGAATTGGCGCAATATAAAATTAAATCAAATAATAAATTAAACAATTAACTAGCAATGCAATCACACAACTTTTTCTGAATGGGCTGTTGCCCTTATTCTCGTATAGCCACAATGTCAATAATAAAGTAGGATTCTTATAAATATATTTAATAAATATTTTCTAGGCTCTTATTAATTATTTCTAATTAATTAGATTAATTAAAAGCTAATTAAATGCATTAATTAGATAAAAATATTAGAATAATTATTCATGACCTAATAAGAGTCCTAAAGGTCCTATATAATCAGTTGGATGTCAAAAGTTGGGTTCGGAGGGTCGAATAATTAAATTACATGAAAACGTTAATTAAAATGTCCGAAAGTGAAGTAAATAGACAATAAATAATTAATTATAAAAATAAATGTTGAGACTGACATAATTTCATCTTTGGACAGTAAGGAGTCTAAAAAAAATTATATGGGTATTAATAATAATGTTTATAAGGTCGTAAAGTAATTTTGATTGGAATTACATTAAAAATAATAATAAATAGTGAATTAATTAAAATAAATATTTAATTTGACAAGTTACTGTATTTGAGATGTAAGAAGTCTAAAAAAAAATAGTTGGAGTGTTAAAACGTTGGTTGAAAGGTCGTAACTAATTTTCGTTTGTAAACGTTGATCGATAACTAATAAATAATTTAATAAATAGATAATTAAATTAAAAAAAATATGACCTTAACAAGTTATGATCTTTGAGGTGTGAAAAGTCTAGGAAAAATAGTTCGGGGGTCGAAAACGGTGTTCGGGAGGTCGCAAAACGAATTCGAAACAAAACAGAACCTGCCGCAAGGTTTGACCGGGTCAACCTTGCGGCTGAGAGGCTAACCGCATACTCCAGTCTGGTTCTTGCGGCCCGAAGGTCGCGGCCGCAAGGTCGCGTCCAGATCCGATTTTTTTGCTTTTTTGCTACGGTTTTGATGCATGGGACCATTCGGGCTATTGGGTTATACTTAAAAACATTAAATATACTTAGAGGAGTGATTAGGAGAGATTATACTATTTCGAATCGGATCGAATTGATTTTTAAACGAAACTTGAAGTTTGAAGAAGACAACTTCGGGTCTTTCGATCGGGGAACTTTGGGATCAAATTGGGTGACGTTTGGCGATACTAGGAGTTGTAGGAAGCGTCTGGAATGATCGAATTAGATTTCGGTTGGGCTTTGGTACTAAACCCACTTTTCTCTCTCTTTCTTTCTCTCTCTAAAACTCCATAGGTTGAAGCTTCTTCTCTCCGAATTTACTCTCCTTTCTGGACTGGTGAGGCGTGGGAAATAATTTGGGTATGCCCTAGGTCGGATTAATGGGGTATAAATAGGAGGATTTTTAAAGAGGTTGAGAAAATTGAGTTCAATAAGGACTCAATTTATTGGGTTTGGAGATGGACGAAAATAAGACGATAATATAGTCAGGGAGATGAATTAGAGACCGAGTAGGAGAGCGATAGATGGTGGGATTTATATGCATGCAATTTAAATAATCAAAAGTAGGATAATTAAGACTAAATCAATTTATTGCATATAAGTATTAGATAATTATGATTAAAAAAATTTTATTATTACTAATAATATACTTTAAATGATATTAATAATATTATTAATAATATTAACTCTATTTTAAAAAAAAAAATAGGGTCAAAAATCCTGGTTGTTACAAGAATGCATGGGGTCCTGCACAAAATATTTTCCGCATTGCAAATTTTTTATTCATCATTGCAATTTTATGGGTTAGCCTTAATGAAGACATTTTGAGGTATTGACAGATACTACTGCAATTATGTTGACTATGGAAAACAAATTAAGAATTAGAGTTTGTCCCATATTGGTTAATTATCTCCTCCAAAGCTAGGATATGAACCAGAGTAGTCTCTCACTCATTTTCAATTAGTTTGGAGTTAGATGCTTTGTCCTCCTTCGGAACTAAATTACTGCCGGCCCCATTCTTCCTAAATGTTTTTGCTTGGTATTTTTTACTTTTCATTGCTTTTGTTTAGTTTTTCGTCATAAATTTTGGGATTAATTATTCATCTCAACAAGTGAAATAGGAAAAGTATAAAAATGTGGATCGCAGTTGGAAAAAATTCATATAAGACAACAAAAGTACAAAAAAAAATACCAACTGTTTGGTATTTTTCGTTTTTAACGAACTTCTTTTGTTTTTTGTTATAAGTTTTTTATTTATAAATTCCCCCCATCGAGACGAATGATTTAATCCAAAAATATAAAGTGAATCCAAAAAAAATCTGAAAGACGACCAAAAATACCAAATTTTTTTGGAAGAATAGGGCTGTCTCATTCTCAATGACCCCTCTAACTCAAAATAGTCCCTAGCTATGGTCCATACGGGTGTTTGGTGATTGAAGATGTAGATGTTGAGTGGGGCCGTTTTTCAGGGATTGAGGATCTTTGGGTTTTTGCATTTGCTTTTGTTTTTAATCCTACTTTTTGGGGGATCCGTGGTTGGGGTTTAGGCTCCTTTTTTGGGCTCCATTTTTTTCCTGGCTTTGTTGGTCCATCTCTTGTGATCCTTGTAGCCTCTTGGTGCTCAAGTGACTTATTTTGTTGAGCTCTTTGGTCCTTTTAATTTTTATCCAAATCAAATTAATTTGAGTCCCAATTAGTTAGGATCGTTTATATGAATTCTATTTTTTTATTGAGCTTTGTTTAAGGATACCTTATCGCTTAGATTTAGTAAATCCAAGTCCTTTATCACGACATCCAAAGTTAGTTTAGGTCTTCCTTTTCTCCTAGTCCGACTATCTACTACTATTATGTCACTCTTCTTGACTACTGCGTTTGTAGGTTTACAATAAATATGTCTAAATCACCTTAATTTATTTTCTCTCAACTTATCATGTATAGGTACAACTCATACCGTCTCACATATAGTTTTATTTCTAATTCTCTCACTCCTAATCTTGCCACACACCCACCTCAACATCCTCATTTTAGCTACACTCATCTTACTCCATTGTTGCATTTTGATAAGCCAACACTCCGCCCTGTAAAGTATCGCTGGTCAAATAACAGTTTCATTACATTTGATTAATAAGAACAATTTCGCCGGAAAAAAAAAAAAAAAAAACGGACGTTTCCTGTCAACTTGAATGAACCTTCTTGTAATAGACAGTGAAATAGATACCCCAAAAATTAGTCGAGATTCACGTAAACTGTGAACTTGATATCTTGAGTTGATTAGAAAAAAAAAATAGAAATTAAATATCTCAAAACACCATTCCCTTTTCCTCCAATTTACAATTCTGTTGCTTGGACTATGCACAAAAGCGTTTTACAATGGTCTAGTGAGTGGATAATAATATTATTATAAGGGAAACTCACAATCAAACCTACCTCTATTTCCACTTAATCATTCTTTTTCTTTCATTTTTAGTCCACCTTTTGCTCCACTTGCCTTTGGAGGAAGTTTCCTTTTGGGTTTCTTTCAAGAGACTATCACAATCTACTTCTATTAAGCTTTATTTGCTTTTGCATTGATTTCATATATAAT